>JASDQU011027108.1:5157-31803 GCA_032191745.1 Picea mariana | reverse complement strand
TGGCTTCCGCCCAATACTTTAGACTTAATCCCTTAGATTGGATCATACAATTAGCCGTTTCTTTTAATGTACAGTTCTTTCTCTCAGCAACACCATTTTGTTATGGTGTATATGGAACAGTGTGTTTCATTTGGATTCCCTATGTAGTGCAGTAATTTGTAAAATTATTGTTCACATATTCGCCTCCATTATCTGTTCTTAACCTTTGAATTTGATGTCTAGATTTATTTTATACAAGGGCCTTGTAGGACAAAAACTTGTCAAAAACTTTGCTCTTAAGTTTTAAGAAGTAAACCCAAGTATGTCTGGAAAAGTCATCATTAAAAGTTAAGAAATACTTGCACCCAGAAAAAGAAGGAGAAGAAAGTGGACCACACAAATCACCATGAACAAGTTGCAAAGGACCCAAGGCATGCCAAGAGGCACATTTTTCAAAACTGTCCCGATGATGTTTGCTGAGGACACAACCGGCACAAACACCATCTTTGCATGAAACAAGAGGAAGAACAGTCACCATTTGTTGATTCCATAGTTGTTGCAATGAGCGATAGTTTAGATGACCAAACCGCTCATGCCAAAGTTTGCTCAAGTTATCGCTACGAGCAAAAAAAAATGATGAAAAAGATGATGACCCAAAGTTGTCAAACTTGTGAAACCTGGTAATATCATCAACAATTACAGTTGCAAGAACATGATTAGGATCTTTTAGATCCTTGATTACAACTTGGTGAGATGAAAACTCTAAGGTTTTACCTTCACCTGAATGAGTGATTTGATATACTAATAGAAGGTTACAAGAAAGACTTGGAGCACATAATACATCATTGAAATGACCATTTTCTACTTGTATTGTTCCATATCCTTCAACACTAAGAGATCTATCATCACCAACAAATATTTTCTTGGTGTTTCATTCATTTAGAGTAGAAAATATGTCTTTATCCTTAGCCATATGATAAGATACTCCAGAATAAATAAGCCACTTATCAGAAGTAGAAGTAAAAGGTGTATTGAAGGAGAAACCAAAAGCAGAAAGTGCATGTCCATGAGAAGAATAAGAAGAAGTAGGATCAATACCTATGTTGTGCTTCTTCATCGTTTCTTCTAAACCTGCCATATTCTTGAAACATTTGGACTCATCATGACCATCTTTATCACAAAAGTTGCAACGTATGTCAGTCTTCTTATTTTTATATTTTGCTCCTTTGTCTCCATTCGGAGCAAAATCTGTTTGAGTGGGTTTAAGACTCTTATATTACTTGTTTTTGTGGCGAGGATGTTGCTTCTTGGGATTCTTGGGTTTATCTTTCTGCTGGGAAAATAAGGTTTTGTTGGAGGTACTTGCAGTGTTGATCATTCCAAGTTGTACAAGTTTATCTTCCTCTCTAATCAAAGAAGCACAAAAGGACTCAAGAGTGGGTTTTTGATAAGCTTTCCCTAGAGCCTCTCTCATGGCATAAAAGGTAGATACAAACACAGAATATGCACTACCTAGCTTAGAAAGAATAAGATAGATGNTTTTAAACTTAGATAGATAGTCGCCAAGGCAAGAAAAACAACTTGGACTCAAGGTCAGTACTTGATTTTCTAACTTTTGTGCTCGAATAATATTGAGTTTACCAAACACAGATTCAATCTTGTCCCAAGCTTCTTCCGGGTCATCAATTTCTTGGAGGTGGTATCTTAAATCAGGAGAGATGGACATTTTGATTAGTCCACGTGCTTCATCACTCCTATTAGCCTATTTGTCTTTCTTATCATCATCAGTGGGTTCTTTTTCCTTTCCCAAGGTAATACGGTACAAGCCTTTACTTCTTAATAAATCTTCCATATGAGATTTTCATTGGAAGTAGTTGGTGTCAGTAAGAAAAACATTACTTGTAGAAGCCATATTAAATATACAGATAATATGGATTTAAAAATTGATGATCTGGATGGAAAGAGCTCGAAAAGTTATGCGGTTTTTAAAAAAAACAGCACTGAAAACAGACTTCAGATGTGAGAGTTATGCCCTTTTAAAAAAAGGCATAAACAGTAACCAAATGACCACGTGATAGTGTAAGTGTGATAGTCTAAGTTGTTTTATGAAGTGACCCACTTTTATGCCCTTTTAAAAAAAGACATAAACGGTAACCAAATGACCACGTGATAGTGTAAGTTGCTTTATGAAGTGACCCACTTTTATAAAGAGAAGTGGGGATCACTTCTACAATGAAGTTACTTTATAACAGAAAAGTTGCATACAAAATAAATAACTCTAAAATAAACTATTAAAGATATTTATAGTGATTCACTTTTATACTTGAAGTGAAATACACTTTACAATTTTAGCATGAACTTTTTCAAAAAAGGTAACAAAAGAGAGACTTAACCCAAGACCTCTTACTTAATAAGGCAACTTTTAACCAAATGTTCTAGCAAAACATATTGTAATGTTCAGAAGGAGGATTGGGGTTGTTTTTTTTGTTTTTGTGCTAAAAAAAACTATTTTCACACAAGAAAAAAAATTCACTTCTCGATGACAACAAGGGTTAGATCTCGGTTAGCTTACCCGTAAGATGCACATTTTCCTATCTGTTTCTGATTTTCCGAGATCGCACAGGGCGCGGGGCAAAGAGAATATGTAGATCTAAAAGAGTATCAACCTGGAAACAAATAATATCAAACCGAAATAAAACCAAAATAAAACTTTGCAGAAATTTTAAAAATGCATATTCAGGCTTTATACCTCTGGATCTAACTGTAATGACTGTATCTTGGGCAAACAGAAAATTTTTCGAGTGAAACGAAAAGTGTTCTTGAATGAAACGAGTGCTCTAGACACAATGGAATGGTCATCTCAACCCTAAAATGTACGCAAATGACAGAAAATGGATGTGAGACAACTCGGCTTCACGATCTCGATCTACAACATGAGAGGGTCTTCAAACAGGCTCTGATACCATGTTCAACAACACAGGTATTCTAGCAGAGGATGAACACCTTTAGTAACCACTCACATAACCAGATCAAAGATCAACACATTGATGTTTTCACGTGGTAAAACCCCTACGGGGAAACATCCACGGCCCCAGCCAGCGCGACCACTTGGAGCAGTTTATTAATGCAAAGAAAAAGATTATAGAGAGATTTTACAAGAGATTTTATCACAATCGATCATCGACAAATGACCCTCCATGCTCTTTAAATAGAGATCATGGACCAATCGGGTGTTAAGCCACAGATCAATGGTCGTTAAGATCAAGGAGAGTATGAACCGTCGGATCACTCTATGTCGAGAACATATCGTGACCATCAGATTTCCTAACTACAAATGCATACTAAAGAAACACACTAAGAAATACACTTTTACCTAACAACACATTAGACCAAGTAGATCTTAACTAACTCCTAAGTGTCTAAATATCCTAACAGTTTTGAGACCTAGGCATGCATTTTAGTGTAGTCTGGCATGCATTTTGCACCAAGGAAAAATTTACACCAACACAAAATTTGTCCTCTTTGTCCTAGAAGACATTTTTTTTGTCTTTTTGCACGACAAAGGGTTTTAAGTTTCAAATTGCACAAACAAAGGTATAGAAAGATGTATTACTTTTCTACAACCCTGCAATTTGTAATATTTCTTGTAATGTCATTGACCTCTTTATTCTATAAAATAGTTATTGGTATTGTTTCACAAAAAAGGGTTTTATTTCTCTAAATACACAAACAAAGGTATATGTAGATGTAAAAATATTAATTACATACTCTCGACCAACTTGAATCAATTAATTTGGAGGTGAACAAACTCTATATTTTCTATGATACATTCTCTTTAAAGTATTTTTTTATATGGGTTAATTATGTTTTGTTAAGTTTTATGAAATTTTATATGTATAATTGGTTGGTAGTAAGTCAGCGACCTTAATTTCTCTCATAACCCACAATCCTCTGATTCATCAAAAGGTCATGAATATTTGTGAATAGAAATCATCCTTATTGGAGTGTAAATGCACTCTTAATTGTATAAACATGTTAAAAGTATTTTAATCATCAATTTAAAAGTTAAATATTAAATTATGGAGGATTATCCAAATTTGGGCCTGCACTTTCCTATAGGCAACTTTAACAAATTGGCCCTTCGGTTTTACAAGGCAATTTTTATCCTTTATGCACATCAAGTAGTTATTATTATTATTATTATTATTATTATTATTTTACTGGAACTACCAATATAAGGCTAAGTCAAGGTTTAAATTCACAAATTACACCTTCTTCGGGTTGAACCACTCAATTTGGGTCAAAATTGAGACTAGAGCGTGCATTTTACTCTAAGGTAGTTTTGACTTCAGATTTACATGGAATCCCAAATCTATGTGCCTAAAATCAACCTCCCATGTGTTAGAAATAAAGGGATGTGCTCATTTTTCCATAGAAAATATAGCAATATTGTCACCCAACCATAGGCACAAAGGCCACCACCGAGCACCTTAACCTTGACATACAGAATAATTTTAGTAGCATACCAATAACCAACCAAGGGTAGCAAACCTTTCTCCAAGGGTAGTGCACCAAGCAAGAATAACCAGAAACCAAGCAGAAATTCCAAACCATAACCAAGAGGAAGTCCAAGCTAAAACCAAAATGCCAGTAGTAGAAGTTGCAACTGCAATTCCTCTCCAAACTTGCGCACCACCAGTCTTATGCAGTTGTGAGAGTGAGAGTGACAAATGAGCTCTAGTGCCATCTATTTATATTTCTCTATCTCACTTGACTGGGCCGACTTCTCTTTCTGGAGGCTAATAACTCAATATTAAATATTCTCTTGAGTCGACTTGTCTCCTAGGGTTATTATCCAACGTTTTAGGGTTTCTCTTGCTTCCTGGAACATTCTAGTCTAGTCAAAGGTTAAACATGGAGGTTAATACCTCCCACAACTACCATAATAACAACACTCCCTCCTAGCTATGGAGGTAATAAAGGTAATGGTATTGAGCAAAAGTAGACCATTCAACCAGTAGCATCATCATAGCCACACAAGCTATCTCATGATCATGTAGATCAACTTACGAGCAACATCATCACTATCAGTATCATTTGATAGAAACATCTGCATCACCTCTCGAAGTCATACTCCATCTAAGTAATCAGGCATAATGTTGAATAAGTCACTCACTCCACAGAATGATGCAAGAACTATTCTTTTAATCCGAACATATGTCCTAGAAGAATAACTATTCCAACAGATGTTGGAAGCCTCGCAATGGGCTACACAGACTATTCTTCTAATTCAGACATACGTTCTAGAAGAATGATTGTCTTGGACCATTTTTCCTCTGAGCACTACTGTGAACTTAGGGAAAATGTTTGTCATGTACCAATCTCTCCACTTTGGTCACTACTGTGAACTCAAAGAGACAGACCATTCTTCTAATCCAGACATATGTCCTAGAAGAATATTTGTCCATGGTACATCAACAATCTATCAACCTAGACCATTCTCCACAGGGAGAATGTCTGCCCATCAATAATCAGTCTTTCCTAGACCATTCTCTGCCTGGAGAATGTTTGTCCATCAACACACTAACTATCCATCTAGCTGGAAATAATATCCAACACTAGTGGTAGTCTCCATGGCAATCAAAACAATGTCATTCAATAGAACACAACTGTTTCTATCCATAGTAGTACACAACTATTATCTAGTGGTACACAACCACACCTAGTAACACACGACTACTAACCAGTGACACACAGTCACAACTAGTGGAACACATCCACCATAGTAGCATACAACTATTGTCCAGAGACATACAGTTTCCACAACAATCATATCATCTGATATCAACATGCATAACAATATCATGATACAAACTGAGTCATCTCGGTCATTCTTCCATTCATATCTACGAGATCTGGAAGAGCATATGCCCTCAGAAAGTGAAACAACGGCCATGGGCTATATGGACTATTCTTCCCAAGCATAGAAGAAGAACTATCCATAATTTCTAAGCCTAGACCATTCACCTAACTAGGCCATTCTTCCAACACTAATCATAGTGTGACCTAACTAGAATGAATCTGCCCTAGGGAATGTATGCCCATGATTGTTGAACCTGGACCATTCACCTAACTGGGCCATTCCTATGGAACTAATCACAATGCAACCTGAAGAGAATGAGTCTTCCCTATGGAATGACTGTATGGACCATTTCCTATGGAAATGATTGTCTTGCACCAACCTCCAAAATGGACCATTCTTTGAAACCGATCACATCTGTGAACTTCGAAAGAATGACTTCTTGGAGAGGAAGACCATTCTACTTGACCACTACTCAGAGAGAATTCCAAGAAGACTGATTTTCCTAGACCATTCCCCCACACTGGCCACAAGGGGAATCATTGTCTATGGTACATCAACAATCTATTGGACCATTTTCATTACGAAAATGATTGTTCGTTCTGGACCATTTTCCGAACTGGAAAGGAACTTACCAATCTGGACCATGTTCCAAACTAGAAAATGACTGTCCATAAATCAATAACATATCAGTGATCCCTCCCAACCTAGGAGTAATATATTCCTTTTTCAATAAGGAAGTCGTCTCCACGAGCCCCAACTTGTCCCTTAAGTAGGCAATATTTTCATCTTGGATAGAGGCTTTACCAAAATATCTGATATCTTCTCATATGTGGAGATATACTGGAGAACCACTTCTCCCCTATGTATTTTATCATGGAGAATATAATGCTTCATCTCAATGTTCTTCGACCTATCATGGAACATTGGGTTCTATGAAATCTTCGCATAGCTCTGATCATCACAATATATCACAGTCAAATTCAACACCTGATTAGATAGTCCAGAAACCAACTTACAGAGCCACACTGCTTCTGTACTAGCATCATAAACTGTAACATACTCTGCTTCTACAGTGTTGAGTGCAACAGGATTATGTTTCTTTCTATCCCATAACACCGTGGAAAAGCTCAAACTGAAACATATCCAAGTAGCACTTCTTCTGTCATCTACACTCCATGCCCAATCTGAATCGATAAATCCATGCAGATGTATATCATCGTCCTATAGGGAAAATATTCGGCTGAGTATTTTCAAAATACATTAATGAGCCAATTAATTGTTGATACAAAGACAGGTATACTGGATCAAAGTCTCTCAACTTCTTCAGATATGTCATCATGGGAGTTTGCCATGGATTTGCAATCCATCATCCTAGACTTTTGAAGAACCATTTCAATATACTTCCTATGTCATAGGAAGTTTTCACCACACTTTTGTTGTACATGAGAGGCTTTGCACCAAGTTTTCTTGAATCCATACAAGGTCTTCTTCCATCTGCATACAAGGGTCTCTTTCCGGTATACCTCAAAACCTTGAGATTTCTTAGCATACACTTCTTCTTCAATTACTCTATTGAGAAGAACAGTATTTACATTCATCTGATGTAAATTCCAACCCATGGATACTGCAGGAGATATAATGGATCAGGTAGAGGTATATCCAGTTACTAGAACAAGTTTTCATTGTAGTCTTCTCCCTCCTACTGGGAGAACCCTCTAGCCCTGAGTCTCGCCTTGCATCTATCAATGCTTAACTATTTTTCAGAATTTCTCACATACATTGTTCTTCATCATAACTTCCTTCCATTCCTTCTGCTTGACTACTTCTAGTGTTTTCAGAATGGTTCAATTGGTTGTTCTAACTTTTCTTTCTTGGAATATTCATGTTATTCCTCATGTTTATCTTCAATATTGGAGTCCATGGAATCTTCTACATATTACATGTCCTTCTTTCTTGAAGGCTCCAACCTTCTGCAATAGGAACATAAATGTAGATGGACAACCAAGGATATTCAAGGCTTCTTTTCGAAGAATACTTCTTCTAGATTCAAACTGAACATGCACTGCTTATCATGGTGGATACTTCAAATGAAGAACATGGACAGATACTTCATGGTATTCACAGATTCTTCAATGGATCATATCGTTGGAGATTAGCTCCCTCCTAATCCCAGCTCCATGCCTGACTGAGAAATGTGCATGCTCTTCTTTTGGAATTATGTGATCATCTCCTTCCATCTTAGAGAGTCCATGATTTCATCGGTTGCATCTCTCTTTTCTTTCTACAAATTGTCACAAGCCTTTCGTGGCTTCCTTTTGATTTTTGACTTCCTTCCAGTATGAATCCTCTGAGTCTCTTTAAGTTTATTTGTATATGTTCTGATTGTTGCCCATCTGGCAGTTGTGCCATCCTTATAAACTTCTTCTATGACAACTTCTGCAAGGATTGTTCATCAAACATATTTCACAAGGGTACATGCCCAGAACAAGAGCTACAAGAACAAACAGGAACATCTATCTAGAGGAGATGTTAGTTCAACTTGTGAACAAGTACAATAAGTATCTATATCAATAGTATTCATATGTAGTCGAGTATTCATTTCACCTAACAATAATAGATTCTTTCAAAGACTGTTTTCACAATTTGTAATGTAGTAACTATCACCTTTGATATACATAAATTTGAAGCTTAACAATTTAATCAAACCTAGAACCTGAAGCCTTAAATGCTATGGAGGGTGCACTTGTTCTTCTGATTGCACTGAATTTGAGATTACAGCTTGGATAATATCTCTAGTACTTTCCCTGCAAACACACTCATGTTTTGCTAAATGATATAACTTAGATATCATATACACATGCATACCTTTTAAACCTTGTAGCATCATCCAACTTGTCTTCCAATATGAAACTAGATACCATCTTGACAAGAAGAGATTAGAAACTCAATCATAAGATTCAATGATTAAAACAAGCTAGAAATTCTAAAATTTCAACTTTGACCACAAAATCAATTTGACCAGAAGTCAACCTTTGATTTTGACTTTGACTAGTGAACCTTTGAATTTTACTAGTCAAACTTTGACTTTGACTTTGACCAAAGATTCAAACTTGGCATTTTTGTTGGCTCAGAATAACAAGAGGTGTGCTAGGCTAGGGAGCACTAAGATCTCAATGAATCAGATCAAATTCTTCATTATTAGTGCCCGAACACAAGGGTTAGGGTTTGTTGTAGCTACATAATCAGAAGACTTAGTTGTAGTTGTAACTAGTGCCATAACGAGCTTAGCAAATAAATTCCCAATCTATCTTCCAATGGTTAGACTATCTGAAGATAGTGTGGGGCCATAACCTGTTAGAAATAAAGGGATGTGCTTATTTTTCCATAGACAATATAACAATATTGTCACCCAACCATAGGCACAAAGGCCACCCCTGAGCACCGTAACCTTGATAGAAAGAATAATTTTGGTAGCAGAACAATATCCAACCAAGGCTAGCACACATTTCTCCAAGGGTAGCACACCAAGTAGGAATAACCAGAAACCAAGCAGAAATTCCAAACCATAACCAAGAGAAAGTCCAAGAAAAAACCAAAATACCAGTTATAGCAGTTGCAGCTACAATTCCTCTCCAAACTTACGCACCACCAGTCTTATGCAGCTGTGAGAGTGAGAGTGAAAAATGAGCTCTAGCGCCCTCTATTTATACTGCTCTATCTCACTTGACTAGGTCGACTTCTCTTTCTGGAGGCCAATAACTCAATATTAAACATTCTCTTGAGTCGACTTGTCTCCTAGGGCTATTATCCAATGTTTTAGGGTTTCTCTTCCTTCCCGGAATATTCTAGTCTTGTCAAAGGTTACACATTGAGGTTAATACCTCCTGCAACTACCATAATATCAACACTCCCTCATAGCTAGGGAGGTAATAAAGGTAATGGCCTTGAGCACAAACAGAGCATTCAACTGGTAGCATCATCATAGCCACACAGGATATCTCATGGTCATGTAGATCAACTTACGAGCAATATCATCACTATAATTATCATCTGATAGCATCAACTGCATCATATTTTGAATTCATACTCCATTTGAGTAATCAGGCATGATGTTGAATAAGTCACTCGCTCCATAGAGTGATGCAAGAATTATTCTTCTAATCTAGACATATGTTCTAGAATAATAATTATTCCAACAGATGTTGGAAGCCTTGCAATGAGCTACAAAGACTATTCTTCTAATCTAGACATACATCCTAGAATAATGATTTTCCTAGATCATCTTCCCTCTGACCACTACTGTGAGCTCAAGGAAAATGTTTGTCATGTATCAATCTCTCCACTCTAGTCACTATTGTGAACTCAAGGAGACAGACCATTCTTCTAATCCATACATATGTCCTAGAAGAATAATTGTCCATTGTACATAAACAATCTGTCAACCTATACCATTCTCCATAGTGAGAATGTATTTCCACTAGTAATCAATCATTCTTGGAACATTCTCCATCTGGAGAATGTTTTTCCATCATCAAACTAACTATCCATCCAGCTGGAAATAATCTTCAACACTAGTGGTAGTCTCCATGGCAATCATGACAATGTCATTCAATAGAACACAAATGCGTCTATCCATAGTAGTACACAACTACTATCTAGTGGTACACAACCACACCTAGTAGCACACAACTACCAAACATTGACAAATAGTCACAACCAGTGGAACACATCCACCATATTAGCATACAACTACTGTCTAGAGACATACAGTCTCCATAGCAATCATATAATCTGATATCAACATGCATAACAATATCATGATACAAAATGAGTCATCTGGGGCATTCTTCCACTCACATATGTGATATTTGGAAGAGCATCTACCCTCAGAAATTAAAACAACAACCATGTTCTATCTGGATATTCTTCCCAAGCATAGAAGAATAATTGTCCCTAATTTTTTAGCCTGGACCATTCACCTAATTGAGCCATTCCTCCGGCACTAATCATAGTGCAATCTGGAGAGAATGAGTCTGCCCTAGGGAATGCATGTCTATGATTGTTGAACCTAGACCATTTACCTAACTGGGCCATTCCTATAGCACTAATCACAGTGAAACCTAGAGAGAATGGGTTTTCCCTAGGGAATGACTGTCCGAACCATTTCCTATGGAAATGAATGTCCTGCACCAACCTACAAAACAAACCATTCTTTGAAACTGCTCACAACTATGAACTTTGAAAGACTGACTTTCCAGCGAAGCAGACCATTCTACTTGATCACTACTCAAAGAAACTTCCAAGAAGAATGATTGTCCTATACCATTCCCCCACAATGGCCACAAGGGGAATCATTGTCTATGGTACATCAAAAATATATTGAACCATTTTCATTGCGAAAATGACTTTCCGATTTGGACCATTTTTCGAGTTGAAAAATGCCTTTCCGTCATAAATCTCGACTTAGTAGAACTACTTTCCGGACTGGAAAGGAACTACCCAACCTGGACCATTTTCTAAACTAGAAAATGATTGTCCATAAAATCAATAACATATCAGTGCTCCCTCCCAATGTGGGAGTAATATCTTCCTTTTTCAATAAGGAAGTCGTCTCCATGAGCCACATCTTGTCCCTTAAGTACGCAATATTTTCATCTTGGACATAGACTTTACCAAAATATTTGTTATCTGCTCATCTATGGAGATATACTGGAGAACCACTTCTCCCCTCCAGACTTTATCATGGAGAATATAGTGCTTGATCTCAATGTGCTTCGACCTATCATGGAACATCAAGTTCTAGAAAAGCTTCACATAGATCTGATCATCACTATATATCACGGTTGAATTCAACACCTGATCAGACAGTCCAGAAACCAACTTACGGAGCCACACTACTTTCGTACTAGCATCACAAAATGTAGTATGCTCTGCTTCTATAGTGTTGAGTGTAACAGAATTATGTTTCCTGCTAGCCCATAACATTGTGGCAACACTCAAACTGAAACATATCCAAGTAGCACTTCTTCTGTCATATGCACTCTCTGCCCAACCTGAATCGATAAATCCATGCAGATGTATATCATTTTCCTATAGGGGGAATATTCGGCTCAGTATTTTCCAAATACATTAACGAGCCAATCAATTTTCGATAAAGAGATGGGTCTATTGGATTAGAGTCTCTCAACTTCTTCAAATATGTCATCATGGGAGTTTTCCATGGATTTGCAATCCATCATCCTAGACTTTTGAAGAATCATTTCAATATACTTCCTATGTCATAGGAATTTTTCACTTTGATTCTGATGTACATGAGAGGCTTTGCACCAAGTTTTCTTGAGTCCATACAAGTCTTCTTCCATCTGCATACAAGGGTCTCTTTCTGGTATACCTCAAAACCTTGAGGTTTCTCTGCATACGCTTCTTATTCAATTACTCTATTGAGAAGAACAGTCTTTACATTCATCTAATGTAAACTCCAACCCATGGATACTGCAGAAGATATAATGGATTGGGTAGAGGTATATCTGGTTACTACAACAAGTTGTCATCGTAGTATTCTCCCTCCTACTGGGAGAACCCTCTAGCCCTGAGTCTCGCCTTGTATCTATCAATTCTTAAGTCTATTTCGCAATTCATCACATACATTGTTCTTCATCATAGCTTCCTTCCATTCCTTCTGCTTGACTGCTTCTAGTGTTTTCAAACTGGTTCAATTGGTTGCTCTAACTTTTCTTTCTTTTTTAGAATCTTCATGTTCTTCCTCATGTTTATCTTCAATGTTGGAGTCCATGGAATATTATACATATTACATGCCCTTCTTTCCTGAAGGCTCCAACCTTCTTCCATAGGAACATTAATGTAGATAGACAACCAAGGATATTCAAGGCTTCTTTTCGAAGAAGACTTCTTCTAGAGTAAAATTGAACACGTGTTTCTTATCATGGCAGATACTTCCAATGAAGAACATGGACATATACTTCATGGTATTCACAGATTCTTCAATGGATCATATTGTTGGGGATTAGCTCCCTCCTAATCCCAACTTCATGCCTGAATGAGCAATAGGCATGCTCTTCTTTTGGAATTATATGATCAACTCCTTCCATCTGAGAGAGTCCATGCTTCTATCTGTTGCATCTCTCTTTGCTTTCTACAAAGTGTCACAAGCATGTTCCGCTTTCCTTTTGATTTTTGACTCCCTTCAAGTCGGACTCCTCTGAGTGTCTTTAAGTTTATTTGTATCTATTATGATTGTTGCGCATCTGGAAGTTGTGCCATCCTTATAAACTTCTTCTATGACAGCTTCCGCAAGGATTTTTCATCAAACATATTTCACAAGGGTACCTGCCCGGAACAAGAGCAACAAGAACAAATAGGAATATCTATCTAGAGGAGATGTTAGTTCAACTTGCGAACAAGTACAATAAGTATCTATATAATTAGTATTCATATGTAGTTGAGTATTCATTGCACCTAGAAATAATAGAATCTTTCAAAGACTGCTTTCACAATTCCTAATGTAGTAACTATCACCTTTGATATACACAAATTTGAAGCTTAACAATTTAATCAAACCTAGAACCTGAAGCCTTAAATGCTATGGAGGGTGCACTTGTTCTTTTGAATGCACTGAATCCAAGATTATAACTTGGACAAGATCTCTAGTACTTTCCCTGCAAACACACTCATGTTTTCCTAGATGATATAACTTAGATATCATATACAAGTGCATACCTTTGAAACCTTGTAGCATCGTCCAACTTGTCTTCCAATCTAAAACTAGATACCAACTTGACAAGAAGAGATTAGAAACTCAATCAGAAGATTCAATGATTAGAACAAGCTAGAAACTCTAAAATTTCAACTTTGACCACAAAATTCAATTTGACCACAAGTCAACCTTTGACTTTGACCAATCAACCTTTGACTTTTAATAGTCAAACTTTGACTTTGTCTTTGACCAAAGATTCAAACCTAATTTTTTTGTCGACTGAGAATACCAAGAGGTGCTTTAGGCTAGGGAGCACTAGGATCATAATGAATTAGGTCAAATTCTTCATTATAAGTGCCCAAACAAAGTGTTAGGGTTTGTTGCAACTGCAAAATCAAAAAACTTAGTTGTAGCTATAAATGGTGCCATAACGAGCTTAGCAAATAACTTCCCAATCTATCTTCTAATGCTTAGACTATCTAAAGATATTGTGGGCCCATAACCTGTTAGAAATAAAGGGATGCACTCTTTTTTCCATAAAGAATATAAAAATATTGTCACCCAAACATAGGAACAAAGGCCACCCCTGAGCACCTTAACCTTGACAGACAGAATAATCCTGGTAGCAAACCAATAGCCAACCAAGGCTAGCGCACCTTTCTCCAAGGGTAGTGCACCAAGCAAGAATGACCAGAAACCAAGAAGAAAGTCCAAACAATAACCAAGAGAAGGTCCAAGCCAAAACCAAAATGCCAGTTGCAGCAGTTGTAGCTGCAGTTCCTGTCCAAACTTGTGCACCACCAGTCTTATACAGTTGTGAGAGTGAGAGTGACAAATGAGCTATAGAACCCTCTATTTATACTGCTCTATCTCACTTCACTGGGCCAAATTCTCTTTCTAGAGGCTAATAACTCAATATTACATATTCTCTTGAGCCGACTTGTCTCCTAGGGTTATTATCCAACGTTTTAGGGTTTCTCTTGCTTTGCGAAATATTCTAGTCTTGTCAAAGGTTACGCGTTGAGGTTAATACCTTCTGCAACTACCATAATATCAACATCACGTTCTTAAATTCCACTTTAGATGACATAGGTAAATACAAAATATAGATATATCCAATGTACAACTTATAAAACAATTTTAGGTGCTACAGGGAAGCTTGGGAGTGCACTTAATTTTGTCACTTAGTTCAGTTTTGACCTTCCAATTTATAAGGAAAATTTTACCTCTTTTGCACAACAACCATTTTTAAAATTGCAATTACAAAATTAACAACATGATCAATTCTAATATGATAAACCACACCCCCAATAACTTGCACAACTCAAATATATGGTATGATAAAACCTTGACTTACCTTTTACAAACAAGTTGTGTATTTCTAGGATTTTACTAGGCATCTCTTGCTTGTTTTTGCACAACATAGTATTTTATGACTACAAACGAAAAAATAAGTATATAGGATTATGTAAAATGACTTAAAAACTCATTTACAATTTGAACCACTCAAATTGAATGAGTTTCCAAACCTAAGGGTGCATTTTAGTGTAGCCTAGCATGCATTTTGCACCAAGGAAAAGTTTACACCAAGAAAAAATTTATCCTCTTTGTCCTACATGACAATTTTTGGTATTTTCCCACAATAAAGGGTTTTAAGTTTCCAATTACACAAAAAAATGTATAGATAGATGTACAACTTTTCTAATGATCCCCTCATACCTTCTTCTAGCATCAATGAATTTAAACTCCCAACCCCCAAGCAATCTACTTAGACCACTAACTATTTTATCCCCATTTAACATTGTCTATTATCGGAGGAGGATGTCAGGTTTATTCACATCAATAACCCTTCTCAAGGCTCATTTTTTGAAGGGGATGATTGAGCCCCAATAATTAAATGTTAGATAGATCCTAAGGAACCCTTAATAGGGGAATTGTCCACTCTAACAAACCCTTCCATTGTCAACTATTTACCAAACATAACCTCATTCATAGATATGTTTTTGAGCTAAATAAATGGACTTATTGCCTATTCTTGGTTCTTGGCAATATGGCAATACAGGTTGGCATTAATGGCATTGGTTTTGAAAATAGATATGTGATGATTATAATAGCATTGATGGCATTAGCATTGACAGTATTGACTCTATTTTTCAATCATGACTAGAATAGGGATACCAATGAGGCATTTATGTTTGAATTGAGCCACATAATCTTTCCCTACAAAGTTCTTGATGAGCTAGAAAACATCCTTCAACATTGACAGTATTGACTCTATTGCATAATCATGACTACAATAGGGATACTAATGAGGCATTTATGTTTGACTTTGAGGCACGAAATCTTTCTCTGCAAAGTTCTTGATGAGCTAGAAAACATGCTTCATATCCAGTACATTTGCCTAGTTTCTCATCCTACATGGGCTCCCTATACATTTGCTTTGTTCCTTTATCTTGATATACCTAAAAAAGAGTGAAAAGAATGCAGGGAAAGAGTTGGCAACAAAAAGAGGTTCTTTGATTGATGAGATTCAAAGAATAAAAAATGTTTTTAAAGAAAAGAGAGAGAAATTTGTGTCAAGGCAAGAGTCAATATGTAAAGATATTGATTTGCTTCATCTGCAGCATCATGAATCTAACACAAGGGCTAGCTACAACAAAGAGTATAACACATGATGTCATAAGGGATTTGCTAGGAGTTAAATTGGATATGACGAATTATGATTATGTACTAGATAATCAACAAGTACAAAAGATAGCAGAAAAAGCTCGGCATCAGAATGAAGAGTCACAGGAAAAGGAATAGGAAGTGCAGAAGCTAAGACATCAATTGAATGATTTAATTGAAGAAATAGAGAGATGGCTTGATGAAATTAATCGCAGACAAGAAGAAATGGTGGTTTCTTGAATTGCAGCTGAAAATCTGCGACAGAGGGATTAGTTCCTGAGAACAGAGAGTGATATGTTAAAGACAGATAATGCTAATCAGAAGAGGAAGATTATGGATCTTGAGAATGATATTAAGAAGCTTTTAGGGCAACAAAACCTACAACAATGAATTCATCATCATGCAAAGATTAAGGAAGAAAATAATACACTCAGAGCTCAACATGAAGAAATCAATGCAAAGCTAAGGCAGACATAGGCTCTTCTAGCTCGTGTAAGTGATGAACTTGCTCGATATCGGATGGATGATGGAAGGACACATTGTATTAGTATTGATTAAGAGCAGAGGGTGTGGAACAAACTCTAGGAAGCCGAGGAGGAAAGGGTGTAGTTGGCGCACAATTTAGTGAGATTGTGTAACAACATCTTGCAGAGAGAGAGTTGCAAGACTTGAAGCTTGAGATGAGAATTTCCAGTAAAAAGATGTGCATAAGCGAGCTTCGCCAACAATCAAATTATCCGTTAAGTGTGAAGAAAAATGAGAACACTAATAGTTTCACAACTGTGCAGAAAAATTGCCCAAGCCCTGCTCATTCTAATCCCAAGAAAAGAGAAGTGGTCCATCTTGAGGAAGCATCGAAGGTGAGTGGTCAAGAGGATGAGGCATTGGATGTTGTACACCGCCATAGATACTATGGGAAGGAGGAATTCTTTCACAGGGATGAGAGGCCAGGGGGGTTAAAAAATGCAGACAAGAAGACTCAACAACCGTCTGATCAAGTGATCGACGATGTTGATTAACTCAGTCAATGGGATTTATCCCACATGAAATTTGCGAAAATTTTTATTTGGTTTTATATAAACATCCCTCACTATGACTATTCAACGCATAGTGCGAAGGTATGGCGGGGTCTCTAGGTGCTTGGACTTCATGAGAAGATTACCAGCCTGGAGCTCAATACGACCTGTCAGGCCCCCTACCTTTTGGAAGAAGTGACTACGCCCATTGGTTTAATAGTTTTCTTACATTGTTGGTGCGATGGTCATATGAGTGATTGTGGGCTTAGGAGAGTTCGTTGTGTCATTTGGTGGTGAGACTGCCAATTTTATCGGATTTTTTGACATAACGCCAAGTCTGGAGGATCACCAAGAACGCTACCAAATAAATAAACTTTCGAATATTGAAGAGCGCCATTTCTGTCAAAGTTTTGGCATACTGCCAATTGTGGATGTTCACCAAAAATAGTTAAAACCCTGCACAACACCAAATAATTCAAACTGTCACGATTTTGGTAAAATGACAAAGTTCATGGTGAACGTGGATCACATGAAGAAGATAGCAGAGGCTATAAAAAACCTCACCATAACTGTTGAGTGGTTTACATGATGTCATATGATCTCCAAAATTAATAAAACCCTGCAGTAACACAATGAAAGTAAGCTACATAAAAAAAAAGGATGGATTGAATATTGGTTAAAATCATTCATGCATTAAAATATGGAAATTAAATCAAAGAAGAATAATAAACCGTGTTAGTAATAATCAATGTAATTAAATTTATGTAATAGTAAATGAATAGACATGTTGTTTATGAAGAGTTGTGTTGAAAAGTTTAAAGGCTTATAAATATGTTGAGATGTGAATGAGAAAGTGTGTCTGTCAATGTCTTATTGAAGATCAAGAATAGAAGGAGACATAGCAGCAATTATTCAATCCAGTGTTTGATATAGAAGACCATTATTTTACTACAAATCCTATTTCCAGATTGATGAACAAAGGGAGGCAGGGAGGTGCAAGGGCAGGTTGGAGCCTGCAGGGGAGTAGGTGCTTCCTTGTTAGTTGTATTTGACTAAATAGGGGGTTGAACCCTCCTACCAGTTGGAGTTGGTGAACTGGGGTGTGTGTGCATCTTGATCAGTGGGTGTTGATCTAAAGAGGAATAACATCTTCCTTCTATGTAACATGTAAAACAAAATTTTGCAATTAATAGAAAAGTGTTTGTGGTTTTCCCAATTGGGTTCCACGATAAAATATCGTGTTAAAATTTTGTTTTCATCAACAAAAGAAAAAATTTAAGGATCAAATTATTCTGTCAATGATTCACCCCCCNCCTTCAATTGGTATCAAAGTGAGGTCTCTTCACTAAAGGTTTAAATTACTTGAAGAGAAATATACATCAGAATGGATCAAAAGTTGAAGATTTCATTAAAATTCCCCCTATTTGATGGTGAGGATTATTTTTTTTGGAGTGTTAGAATGAAAATCTATCTGATGTCCATTGGAATGGAAGTATGGACATTAGTTGAAAAAGGATATGATGTTCCAAAATTCACTCCCATAGAAGTAGAAGACAAGAAGAAATTTTGGGAACATGCAAAGGATTTAAACACACTATAAGATGGATCGAGTAAGAAGATCCTTGCTAAAGTACTAAACTGTAAAAATGCAAAACAACTCTGGGATAAATTGGAAACTATATATGCAGGAGATTCCAAGGTAAATAGGGCCAAACTTCAGACTCTCAAAGTACAATATCAAGGTCTAAAAATGAAGGATGAAGAAAATATCTCAGAGTACTTCGAAAGAGTTGATAATATTGTTAATGAAATCAGAGATTTGGGAGTAGAAGTGTCAGACAATGAGTTAGTTGAAAAGATACTAAGAACACTACCTATGTTATATAATCCTAAAGTGTCCACTCTTGAAGATCGAGAGAAACTAGATGAACTCACCATGGATGAATTGTATGGAATCCTCATAGCCTATGAGTTAAGATTAGGTCATGAGAACATCCCAAAAGGAGAGGCGACCTTCAAGGTGCTCAAGAAAACAAAAAATCAAAAGAAAAAAACTCAACCCATCCATCATGAAGAATCTGATGAAGAAGAATCCAATTTTATTAAAAAAACTTCATAAATGATCAGGGAGGTACAAAGGCAAGTTGCCTTTCAAATGTTTTAATTGTGGCAAAGTAGGCCATTTTGTAGCCAACTGTCCCTATCCCAAGGAAGACCCTGAAGATGAAGAAGACACAAATAAACAATACAAGAAGAAGGGAAAACCCCACTATAAGAAAAAGTATTACAAAGAGAGAGAAAAAAATACTCAAAAGAAGAAAACAACAGTTCATCAGGTCTAGTGACAATGATGATGATGAAGTCCTTTTTCTAGGTATTGAAGAGTCTAATGACATAGAATAAATTGAGCATGAGGAAGAGTCAGAAGATGAAGCAAAGGTTAATATGGAAGAAGAACTTCTGAGTGCCTTGGATGAATTAAGAAGATACAAAAATAGATATAAACAACTGGAAAGTTTTGTAGTTGAACAAAAAGAAAAACATGAACTAAAAGAAAAATAGATGGATAAACCTATGAGCAACTTGAAAAACCAAATTCTAGAAGCAAATAGGATGGAAGAAAGTCTGAAGAAGTCTCTTAAAGAGAAACAAATAGCCTGTGAAAGAATGGAGGCAGAATTAGTTCACCTAAGAAAAGAGCTTGATGCAAAACTTATCCAAACAATATATGAAAATAGCTCTAAAATCTTAGATAAGATTATAACCACACAAAGGGATTCAAGTAACAAAAATGGAGTAGGTTATTCTCAAGAATAAAGCCAAGCTAACTCAAAATATTATGCAGCTGCTCTCCTCGATACATTCAAGAAGAAAGATGAAGAAAAGACAAGCAGTGATCAGAACTCCAGAGGACTACCTCCACCCATCAAGAAGGAATATAAGACAACACCAAAGAAGGTTTATCAAAACATGTATCATCATATTTTCCTTGGTTGTTGATTTGCATGCTCTAATTTCAGACACAAAGCTATGAATTGTAGAGCATATGGAAGGAAAAACTTGAGGGTTAAGAACCATAAACTTAAAGATAACCAAACAGTATATCAATTTAAAAGAAAAAAATATAACTCCTTTGTAGCTCTACAAGAAGGGAACTTAGAATTCTTCAGATGTCATAATTATGGACATAAAACAAGTAATTGCAGATTAATGGAAGTCTCGGAAAAACCAAAATTTATTAGAGAGCAAAAGAATCTTTGGAAAGAAAAAACATCAAAAGAGGAATGTATTATTGCCTTGAAAGCCCAAGATAAAGAATATCTTTGGTATGTTGACAATGGTTGCTCAAAACATATGACAGGAAACAAGGACAAGTTTTTGAACTTAAAGAAACAAAAGGGTAAAGTTACATTTGGTGACAATGCTTCAGGTAACATACTTGGGAAATGCACTATGAGTTTGGGAAAAGACAAAGACAAGGATGGTTTGCTTGTTGAAAAACTGAAACCTAGCCTATTAAGTGTCAGCCAAACCTGTGATCAAGGGCACATTTTCATCTTTGATTCCTAGAAATGTGATATTAGGACAAAGAACTCATAAAAATTGGTTGGTGTTTCTCCTAGAACTCCTGAGAATGTATATATAATAAATACAAAATTGAATGAGGAGTGTCATATAAATTTAGCAAATGAAAGTTGGCTATGGAATAGAAGGTTAGGGCACATTAACTTTGACAATTTAGTGAAATTCAACAATCTTGGGGCAGTAAGAAACTTTCCAAAGATCACAAAGCCCTCAAATCCTATGTGTTGACATTGTCAACTAGGGAAGCAAACTAGAATAAGTTTCAAAACAAAATAATAATCAACCTCAAAACCTTTAGAGATTGTTCACACTGACCTCTGTGGACCTACAAGGACCAAGAGTTTGCAAGGAGAGTCCTACTTTATTATGTTCATTGATGATTTTACTAGAATGGCTTGGGTATGTTTTCTCAAGGAAAAATCAGAAGCACTTAACAAATTCAAAGCTTTTAAGAGCCTTGTTGAAAATGAAACAGAAACAAAAATCAAATGTCTTAGATCAGACAATGGTGGTGAGTTCACCTCAAAAGAGTTTGACCTCTTCTATGAAACTCATGGAATAAAAAGACAATTCTTTGTTGCCAGAACACCTCAGCAAAATGGGATTGCTGAGAGAAGGAATAGAATAGTCCAGGAGGCTGGAAGGACTATGCTCAATGAAGCAAGATTATTTGATGGATATTGGAGGGAAGTTGTAGGCACAACAATATACATATTAAACAAAGTTCGGATCAAGATTAATAGTAATAAGACTCCTTATGAACTATGGTTTGGGAGAGCTCCTTCGGTAAAATACTTCAAGGTCTTTGGAAGTAAGTGTTACATCAAAAGGCTTGATGAGAATCTCAGAAAAGTTGATGCTAGATCTGATGAAGGTATCTTTGTTGGATATACGTCTACCAAGAAAGAATATAGATGCTACAATATTAGATTACACAAGATTGTTGAGAGTGCAGATGTTAGGGTGGATGATTTAAAAACAATAAGGATCAAACATCAAGAGACTATACTTGACAATGAAGATGAAGATGATGATGAATCAGTTGGTACACAAGCAAAATAAGTATAAGAGAATAAAGTAAGAAAGGAAGAGGATGATATGGATACTAGTGAAGATGAGGAAGATATTTGAGAAGAATAAATAAGAGAAGAATCCCCAAGAATAGACACAAAGACACCCTCAAGAATAACGCAAAGGAATCAACCTGAAGAACTGATTATTGGAAATAAAAGCAATGGAGTGCAGACAAGAAGAAAATTGTTGTATCAGACAGAAATAACACTTTTGTCACATATTGATCCCAACTCAATCAAAGAGGCATGCAAATATGAGAATTGGGTCAATAATATGAATGAAGAATTGGACCAGATTGAAAAAAAATCAAACTTGGGAACTAGTTTCAAGACCAAAAAATAAGAATGTCATTGGAACTAAATGGGTGTTTAAAAACAAAGTGAATGAGAATGGGCAAGTAATCACGAACAAAGCCAGATTGGTATGTAAAGGGTATGCTTGGGTTGAAGGGGTAGAATTTGAAGAAACCTTTGCACTTGTGGCCATATTAGAGGCAATTAAGATGTTCTTAGCCTTTGCCAGCTACAAAAAATTGAAAGTATACTAGATGGATGTCAAGTCAAAATTTCTCAATGGAAACTTAGAAGAGGAAGTCTATATTGAGCAACTAGAAGGATTTCAATTAACTAACAAAGGATACTATGTCTGTAAACTAAAGAAAGCACTCTATGGGCTAAAACAAGCACCCAGAGCATGGTATGCAAGGCTAGATTCTTATTTACAAGTACAAGGCCTCAAAAGAGGATCAACATACAACAATCTTTATTGTAAAATTGTTGGTGATAGCATGATTATTGTGGAAGTATATTTTGATGATATTATATTTGGGAGTGATGATGAAAAAATGAGAAAGGTCTTTGCTAGGAGGATGCAACAAGAATTTGAAATGTCATTGCTTGGTGAACTGGATTTCTTTCTAGGATTACAAATAGTACAGTCCAAAAGGGGATTCTTTATCCATCAGTCCAAGTATGTTAAAGATATGCTTAAGAAATTCCACTTAGAGGATTACAAACCTGTTTGTACACCTATGACAGTTGAATGCAAACTAAACAAGGAAGATGAGTCAAAAGTTGTAGATCCAAAACACTACAGATCAATGATTGGGAGTTTACTCTATGTAACAGCTTCCAGACCTGATGTCAAGCAAGTTGTTGGGATGGTGGCTAGATTCCAAGCAACACCAAAAGAGAACCATGTTCAAGCTGTGAAAAGAATCTTTAGGTATTTAAAGAACCATAGATCTTGGTTTGTGGTACCCTAGAAAGGATTCATTCTCCTTAAAGGCCTATTCAGATGCAGATTGAGCAGGTTGTGTAGATGACAGAAAAAGTACAAGTGGAGGAGCATTCTTTTTGGGAGAATCATTGGTAGCTTGGATACACAAGAAACAATCCTCAATTTCTTTGTTTACCACTGAAGCTGAGTATATTGTAGCAACAGAATGTTGCACGCAAGTGGAATGGATGAAACAAACCTTAAAAGACATCAAAAAAGTGTTTGAAGAACCCACTACTATCTATTGTGATAATACAAGTGCTATAAGTCTCTCCAAGAACCTTGTCCAACACTCCAAATCAAAACATATTCCAATAAAAAACCATTATCTAAGAGATCGGGCTGAAAATAAGAACATTAAATTGGAATATGTCCCAACACAAGAACATGTTGCAAATATTTTCACTAAACCCTTAAGCAGAGATGTATTTGAATATCTCAGGCAAAGATTGGGAGTAGTCTCTCTTCCAATCTAATATCTCAAGAAAATAATGCATCAATTGGCATCATTTCAAGGGGAGATAGTGATCAAGTGAGGGGGAGTCATTCAACCCTTTTCCCTTGATGTCAAAGGGGGAGAAATGAAAATAGTATTGCCATCAATGCCAAAGGGGGATATTGTTGGCAATATGGCAATACAGGTTCGCATTGATGGCATTGGTTTTGACAATAGATCTGTGATGATGATAATATCATTGATGGCATTAGCATTGACAATATTGACTCTACTTCATAATCATGATTGAAATAGGGATAATAATGAGGCATTTATGTTTGACTTTGAGCCACAGAATCTTTCCCTGCAAAGTTCATGATGAGCTAGAAAACATGCTTCAACATTGACAGTATTGACTCTACTGCATAATAATGACTGGAATAGGGATACTAATGAGGCATTTATGTTTCAATTTGAGCCACATAATCTTTCCTTGCAAAGTTCTTGATGAGCTAGAAAACATGCTTCATATCCAACACCTTTGCTAGTTTCTCATACTAAATGGGCTCCCTATACATCTTCTTTGTTCCTTTATCTTGATATACCTAAAAAACAGTGAAAATAATGCAGGGAGAGAGTTGGAAACAAAAAGAGGTTATTTGATTGATGAGATTCAAAGAATCAAAAAAAAAAATTGAAGAAAAGAGAGAGAAATTTGTGTCAATGCAAGAGTCAATATGTAAAGAGATTGATTTTCTTCATCTGTAGCATCATGAATCTAACACAAGGGTTGGATGCAATAGAGAGTATAACACATGAAGTCATAAGGGATTTGCTAGGAGTTAAATTGGATATGACCAATTATGCTTCTATACTAGATAATCAACAAGTACAAAAGATAGTAGAAAAAGCTCAGCATCAGAATGAAGAGTCACGGGAAAAGGAATAGGAAGTGCAGAAGCTAAGACATCAATTGAATGATTTAATTGAAGAAAGAGAGAGTTGGATTGATGAAATTAATCGCAGACAAGAAGAAATGGTGGCTACCTGAATTGCAACTGAAAAGCTACAACAGAGGGATCAGTTCCTGAGTACAAAGAGTGATATGTTAAAGATAGACAATGTTAATCAAAAGAGGAAGATTGTGGATCTTGAGGATGAGATTAAGAAGCTTTCAGGGCAACAAAACCTACAACAACGAATTCATCATCATGCAAAGATTAAGGAAGAAAATAATACACTCAGAGCTCAACATGAAGAAATCAATGCAAGACTAAGGCGGACAGAGGCTCTTCTAGCTCGTGTAAGTGATGAACTTGCTCGATATCGGACGACTGATGGAAGGACACCTTGTATTTGTATTGACGAAGATAAGAGGCTGTGGAAAAATCTCCAAGAAGCTGAGGAGGAAAGGGTGCAGTTGGCGCAGAAGTTAGTGAGATTGTATAACGACATCTAGCAAAGAGAGAGTTCCAAGACTTGAAGCTCAAGACGATAATTGCCAATGAAAAGATTCTCATGAGTGAGCTTCACCAATAATCAAATTCTCCATTAAGTGTGAAGGCAAATGAGAACACTAATAGTTTCACAATTGTGAAGAACAATTTCCTAAGTCCTGCTCATTCTAATCCCGAGAAAAAAGAAGTGGTCCAGCTCGAGGAAGCATTGAAGGTGAGTGGTCAGGAGGATGAGGCATTGGATGTTGGACACCTCCATAGATTCTATGGAAAGGAGGAATTATTTCGCAGGGAAGAGAGTCCAGGGGGGTTAAAAATGTAGACAAGAAGACTAAAAAATCGTTCAATCAAGTGATCGACAGTGTTGATTAACTCAGTCAATGGGATTTATCCCACATGTAAAGTGAGACAAGTTTTATTTGGTTTTATATACACAACCCTCACTATGACTATTCGATGCATAGTGCGAAGATATGGTGGGGGATATAGGTGCTTGGACTTCATGAGAAGATCACCATCTTGGAGCCTGGGACGACCTGTCAGGTTCCCTACCTTTTGGAAGAAGTGACTACGTCCATTGGTTTAATATTTTTCTTACACTGTTGGCGCGACGTTCATATGAGTGACTGTGGGCTTAAGAGAGTTTGTTGTGTCAGTTGGTGGTGAGACTGCCAATTTTATCGGATTTTTTGGCATAACGCCAAGTCTAGAGGGTCACCAAGTCTGAAGGATCACCAAGCACACTACCAAATAAATAAACTTTCGAATATTGAAGAGTGTTATTTCTGTCGGAATTTTGGCATACTGCCAATTGTGGATGTTCGCCAAAAATAGTTAAAACCATGCACAACACCAAATAATTCAAACTGTCACGATTTTGGTAAAATGACAAAGTTCATGGCGAACGTGGATCACATGAAGAAGATAGCAGAGGCTATAAAAAACCTCACCATAACTGCTGAGTGGTTTACATGCTGTCATATGATCTCCAAAATTAATAAAACCCTGCAGTAACACAATGACAGTAAGCTAAAAAAAAGAAGGATGGATTAAATATTGGTTAAAATAATTCATGCATTAAAAGATGGAAATTAAATCAAAGAAGAATAATAAACTGTGTTAGTAATAATCAATGTAATTAAATTTATGTAATATTAAATGAACAGGCATGTTGTTTATGAAGAGTTGTGTTGAAAAGTTTAAAGGATTATAAATATGCTCAGATGTGAATGAGAAAAGTGTGTTTGTCAATATCTTATTGAAGATCAAGAACATAAGGAGACATGGAAATAGTTATGCAATCTAGTGTTTGATATAGAAGACCATTATTGGACTACAAATCTTATTTTCAAATTGATGAACAAAGAGAGGTAGGGAGGTGCAAGTGTAGGTTGGAGCCTGTAGGGGAGTAGGTGCTTCCTTGTCAGTTGTAGTTGACTAAACATCGGGGTTGAACCCTCCTACTAGTTGGAGCTGGTGAAAGGGGTGTGGGTGCATCTTTATCAGTGGGTGATGATCTAAAGAGGAAGAACATCTTCCTTCTATGTAACATGTAAAACATAATTTTGCAGTTAATA
>JASDQU011027106.1:20201-31803 GCA_032191745.1 Picea mariana | reverse complement strand
CTATCTTATTTATAATTTCATCCTCTAGGTCACTTAACCCATTTCTAGGTCACTTAACCTATTTTCCTTATTTTAGGTTTAACCACTTTCCATAAATAGAAAGTTCTCCAATACTTTATCATTTACATATTCCTTCTTGATTTTGTCACCTTACTTTATCATTTCTTGATTTTGTCACTTCTCTTGATTATTTAAATATTCCACCTTGAATTTGTCATATCATTTAAATAATAATTTATTCTTTTAGGTCACTTAACTCATTTCTAGGTTACTTAACCTATTTTCCTTATTTTTAGGGTTAACCACTTTCCAAAAATATTCCTTCTTGATTTTGTCACCATACTTTATCATTTCTTGATTTTGTCACTTCTCTTTATTATTTAAATAATCCACCTTGACTTTGTCACTTTACTTTATCATTTAAATAATGATTTGTTCTTTTAGGTCACTTTGACTTCTTTGACCTTGGGGGCTTCAAGCCTTCATGTGGGGGTCCTTCATCTTCGTAAGGCCATAACTTTCAAACCATGATGAGTTATGTGACATTCCACATACCACCGGAAATGGCATGACAAACACTATCCATATAGGATAGTTTCACCAACAATTTCCTTGATCTTCATCTCGTTATTCCACATACAAGCAGTGGTCCTCCAACCATTCTTCTAGGATAACTCAATCCGCAAAGCGTCTTTCCATGAGGGCTTTCACCATAAGGGGACCACTTTGGAGTTCATCCATTTGTGAAATTTATCAATCATGATAAGAAAATAATGAGAGCATGGGTCCTCCAACCATTCTTCTAGGATAACTCAATCCGAAAAGCGTCTACCTGTGAGGGATTTCACCATAAGGGGACCACTTTGGAGTTCATCCATTTGTGCACCTTATCAATCATGATAAGACAATAATGAGTCATCTATACATTTTTCCAACAATGCATCATATACCAATGAAACCACATCGATCCATCTTCATCATGTATCAATGATAACTCATTGACCCATCTTCATCATATCAATGACAACTCATTGATCCATCTTCATCTATGCATTCTCATCAAGGACAATAAATATTATATTACATCAATCATCAATCAGTCAATCCTTTGACACCAATCAATCACTTGACATTAATCAATGACATCAATCAATCAAACCATTGGCATCAATGACAACATGATCCAACAGTCCAAAGGTGCGATGAATTTAACACCATTACCCTCAAAGGTCATTCTTCTCTTCTTTAGGCTAAAAACAGTAAAATTGTTAAAATCCCAATCAATTCCTAACAGTGCAGGGTAAGGACATCTATTGTCAACAATCTCAATTACTTCAAAGTCTACAAATGTCCTTATCCCATCAATGTCTATAGGGACATGCTCCGGTCTTACAAATGGGCTCACCGTGTGTTGATTATCCATCTTGAGCCTGATAGGAGAATAAAAAAGTCTAGGTTTTCCCATCAATTCCCAAGTCTTCTTCATCATAAAATTCACTTATGATCCTAAGTCGAGGACCACATAGTCCATGTTGTAGTCTCCAATTTGAGCACTAAGGTGTAATTCCTTGTTTGTTCTCTTTTTCCCTGATACTTGATTCACAACTCTACTCAGCACAATATCTATTCTCCTAATTTCATATTGTCTCACCAAGTGTTGTAATTCTTGTACAACCTTTTCATCTTTAATCAAATTGATAAAATTGATACAGGTTTATAAGAAGTCCATGAGCTTGCTTACCCCTTTTCCTTGTCTAGCTGACTGATCAAATGCTGGTGGCATTTCACATTCCCCTATTTCTGGTTGTGCCTTAAATGAAGAAGCTTGTCCTTCTACAAATTCTTTCCTTGCTTCCTCAAAAGTATGCTTGCCTCTCCTTGGATCAAACAACTGTGCCTTATTTGCAACTCTTTTTATCCCTGATCCGTCTGTAGTCTTCCCTACAGTCACTCTATCTTCTCCTGTAACAACACCTTTTCTAGTAATAACAACGACTTTAGGGTCTTCACTGTGAGGTTCTGTTGATATTAGCTGAATTTGCTGGTTTACTCCTCGTCTCTCCTGGAGTTTGGCTAACAACACTGGACAATATTCAATGACATGGTTAGACGAGTTACAATAGTTACAAGTGGTACAAGGGTTATAACAATCCCTTTCCAAGTGTCATGGTTGTGCGCAGTTATAACACATAATTTGACCTCTAACTTAACCCATGCCTCGTCCTCGCCCTATTCCTCTGAATCCACCGTGAGGGTTGAAGTTTCCTCTACCTAGGGAGCTAAATTGTGCATCATTTCCTTCTTGTTGGGTTTCTCCATGAATCCTATATGTATCCCTTGATCTTTCATGGATGAGGTCATAAGCCCTACAATTATTCTCATCATGTCCCACAAACTTGCAAAATGTGCAGTAAATATTGGTAGGTGTTTGGACATATTTTTGCATATAATAGCATTCACCAGGGTGATGTCTAGTTCTACATACCTCACACTAAGGTATAGTGGTCTTATTCAAAGGACTTGGTGCCACAGAGGCCAGGTATTCGTGAAATAGGGGACAGTTCTCTTTGTCATGGCCCTCTGATTTACATCTAATGCACCAAATATCTTCTCTTTTCTCTTTTCCTTTATCCTTCTTTATATCTTCGACATGTAAAGATAAACTGGTTAACTGGTTCAATATTTGGCTCATACCTGGGCTGGCTTCTCCTACAAGTACTACTTCTAGTTTCATGGCGATCTCCAAAGCTTCAGCCTGTGAAGAGACTTTTTGTTTCATCAGAGGAACTTTGATATGTGGCAAGGGAGCAGTGATGAACCATTATTTATTCTGTTCGTCTAGAATCTAAAAACTCAACCGACTTGTCAGAGTCTTAAACCTCTAATCAAACTCCCAAACAGGTTCAGTTACCTTCTGCTTGATTTATTTTAGCTCTGTAATGCACTGCGACTCCGAGTTAGGTTTCTTGAATTATGCACTCAACACAGTCTTAATGTCATTCAACGGTTTAGGCTGTCTCGGTCTTGAAGAAAACTTCATATACCAGTCCAGAGTGTGATCCCTCAAGGTAGTACTAAATTGAGTTCTCTTAACAGATTTTCCAGTGAATTGCTTAATGATCCATACAACTTTTCATAAGAACCAGTGTTGGTCAGGATCTTTAGATCCATCTCCTTTGAATACAGGTAACCTCATTTCATATGCCATAGATCTTTCTTGGTTTATCGACTGGGTATGTACTAAACTGTTGGTAAAAGTACTCTGACTACTCTGACTACTTTGGTTACTCTGGTTACTTAATGCTGCTAAAACCAGAGGAGAAGTAATAATACTTACTTCGACAGTAGGCACAGTTCCTGAAGTTTCTGGCTCTACTCGATGAAGTTTCTCAGTCTGTACTTCCTCTATTCTTGTGGATTCTGAATTCTCTTCGTCTATTAGATATGCTTCCTTCTCCACTGTAGAATCCCTTGTCTCCATAGTTTTTCTTAAATAGATTCGCAAGAGGAACCTATTTGAATGACTCTCATCATGCGTGAGTCCAGCCTCTGTGTCGATGTTGCTATCTGAACTCTTGAACATTAACTTCACTGTATCTTCAAGATATTCTTCTAATGCAATATCATCTTAATCCTCAGTTTCAAGAAGTGTAGAAACTTTCCTCTAGGTCTCTTAAATAAATACCTCTCTACTTGACTATACGATTCAACTATGTTAATGGAAAACTTAGTAATGTACCCTCCAATAGTGATATCAAACCAAAGATCCACTGCTCTAGACACAGTGTTAACAAATCTCTTGACCTTATTGATCAATGTTGTTGTCCAAACCACAGGTGGCCTAGATCTGATCTCAAATTGGGTATCTGCTAATATGGCTAACCACTCATATAAATCCTTATGAACTTCTCCAAAGAAAATTTCATGTATGTCAGTAAATATGTACCTTCCCAACCAGTCTTCTGTACAAATGCTAGGGTTCTTGTTTTGGGCTTTAGCAAAGTCCTTCTCTTGTTCTTCTGTCCACCTCTAAATTTCTGTCTTCGATGGGAACCACCTTGACATTCCCTCAAGAATATTCTGGTCCCAGCAACATAACCATTTGTTGGCAGAGGGGTAGACTTGAGGTTCAACTTGTACAGTGTACCAGCAAACCATAACTACTGGCCCTTTCGACAACACCTGCGAAGAAGATGTAGTCTCACCCGAAGTAGCAATGGGGGGTTGCAGGACACAAGTGTCTCCGACCAGAGGAAATGAAAAGTGGATCCAAGACAACAACACACAACAATATATCTATTATTTACCCTTCCTAAGCTTACTCCGCAAGTTATATCTCTGATCTAACACAATAATGAAGTACCAGTATATCATATGGAAAATAACACAACATCAATCACAAAGAACAACAAGATATATGTGGTTCACCCTCTCCATATGGCTATGTCCACAGAACTGTGTTTCTTGATATATTATATGAAAACATATAGTTCTATCTGCACACATAGCTATAGATCTCTCTCTTATCCTCTCTTCCCTCCCTACACACCCAGTTGTATGGTTGATCTTCGCACCCAACTGAAGATCTTACAATACAGACCCAATCTCGTTCTTAACAAAAATAATAGAAATGACTAACAATCAATTATCGAGAAACCCCCTTGACACTCCTAGACCTTTATTTATACATAACATGACCACAGTCTAGGTATCAAAACCCTAGATCCAAAACCCAAAGTTCCAAAACCCTAGGTCCACTTGACCCGTGTTTTCAGGGCTTCACTAGCCTGTCTTTTCTTCTTTTCCGTGAGGTGCTCCAAAGCACTCGTTTATGTCTTTTTTCTCTTGCTGATTTTTCCACGATCCCTCTTCTTCAATACTTTTTCTTCCTTGATCTTCTCTTCCAATGACTAGCTTTTCCTTTCTTTTCTCCTTCTTTTATGCTTCTTTTCCCACTTCGACCCTTCCTTGGTTTATGTGCCTTCCACACAGTTTGTACTTCTCCTTTCTTCCTTAATCTTTGCTTCCTTTCCTAACCAAGGGCCAACACACATAAGTAGATTTCATTCAAATTAAAAGAAATGGTATTAAATGGTGTAATGCCAATCAACTAAAAACAACCCACCATCAAAACACACGACACATAATGCATCAATCCATAACCTATTCCAACAAAATAATATAGTATATGCTATACAATAACCGATAAAGAAACTACCTCTACATAGGACATGATCACCTAGTTGTAGCAATAATAAGCATCTAGTCAATAAATAGTTTATGGATAGAAAACCCAATAAACAACTATAAAAGACCATAAATAATAGTTGCGATAAACATAGTATACCTGGTCCTCCATCATAGAACCCGAAATAGAGCCAATTTTCCATCAAAGTATGTTCATGTTGTTCCATGTCCAATCTTCGCCATTAAGTTGTTCCATGTCCAATATTCACCATTAAGATGTCCAATCTTCATGAAGATTCATGTGTTGCCCATGTTTTCTAGTTTTTCCTTGGTTTCTTTTAGTAGGCTCCTAGACACATAAAAAAAACCAAGGCAAGACTAGAAAAACATGGGTAGCACATACCTTTTCGGAAATGAGTTGTGGATCATGGAGGTGACCACCCTTCAAAAATGCATTTGTCAAATACAATAATAGGTCAAATGACTAAATAATAACTAAACATCAATCAACTTGTATTTGGCAAAGATAGTTAAATGTTATATGATTGAATAATAATTAAAGATATACAATGCTATAGAAATACTAAAGAGGAATACCACATATCCAATGTAGCTCTTCTTGGCATCGAGAATAATTTATTCTCTACTAAAACCTTTCACATTCACCACTAAATTAGAGCATTGATGCACATAACAATTTTGGGTATGCATGCAACCCTTCAAACCATTAATGGTAATCAATAAATATACACCGACAAATAATCTGAAAGTGTAATAGGATGGGTAAGTAATTTATACTACCTAGGCATGATATTTTCATTTCCCATTAAATACAAAATGTTGAGCATCCACAATATTCACAATCAATTCTAGGCATACATTCATTTGAAAATCAAAGAGTAAAAATTTATGTAAGGGTCTCAATAACTAGTAGGCAATCACTACTTCCTTCAAGTCTATTTCTAATTCAAGAGCACTATCCAACCATAAAAAAAAATATGCATAGGTCTGAACTCTAAATTACAAATTTCCTCCATTCACCAAGACATACAAAATGTTATTCAAGGCTTCAAATTATGGGTAACCTAAATCTTTGACAAAGTAGCCCATGCATGAAAACCTAATAACCTCATCATGGCATGCAACCAATGCTATCAAGAGCATAGTTCTGCCATGATGTTTTTAAGTGAAACACAACGTATCATGTACATAAACCAAGATACTCATAGTTGAACCAAAGGAAATAACCCATACCATGACTTCATGCCAAAAAACCACAAAATGGATTAGGAGCAATGAGTTGCCAACATAGTTTTCCATGGCTAAATTGGTTTTTTCAAAGGTTGGGAAAGGACATACAAAGATCGAGAATGATATACAAAAGGGGGGTTTAAATGTAATAAAAACCGTATGAAACCCTAGAAAACAAATGGTCCAAAAATCCCTAGTTCCACAATCACAAAGAAGCTTTAAGTGATGCCACTAGCCAATTTGTTTTTGGATAATCTACTGAATAGAGTAAGTGAGATTGACACCCACTCCGATACCATGTTTATATTCACAAAAGTAGTGAGAGAATTAAATGGAAGCAAGAAAAACCCAAATTCTGCAATAAAGAGAAGAACAAATCAGATCTAGGGAAACACAACACTTAAAGAGAAATAAGACAATATGAGTGAAGAACTTGAAGAGAAATAAGAAAAGAGGAGAGGGACCCTAAAGAGAGAGTGAACCCCAAGAACAAGTTCATTAGAGAGAGAAACAAACCAAAGCACAAGAGAGCATAACACTGATAGGTGCACTTAGGCAAATCACTTTATTAAAAAAGAAAAAGAATAACATGATTACCAATTATAAATGAGAGTTGGGTATATACACAACACAACTGAAGATGTAGGATGCTTTCCCCAACAGGTATTATAAGCCAACATGTACAAGGTCTTCTTTATACAAACCTAGAAATATAATAATGACAACAATATAAGGTCGATCATGGCCAAAAGTGAATCTTACACCATTTTCAACATAGATATCTTAATGGGATAATGTTTCAACTACAAGATGAGATATCCTTGGTAAAGTTATATTCAAAAGATTGAGCATACCGGTATATTTAAGGGTGAGGAGAAATTACTTTTTGATGTAAGGGAAAAATAATGAGAAGGGGCAACAACGTTATCTTTAAAGAGAAGGGAGTAGTGTTAGAAGGGAGCAGTAGAAAGATAGGTTTTATGGTTCTTTGTTGGGACAATATGCTTATTGAAATGTTAAATCAAGCATCTATAGAGTATGCACTATTTATATTTAATCAAAGAGATTTATATTTTTCAGAGGAAAAAGAATTACGTGCTTATTCACAGACCCTAAAATCACCACCACCCTGAAGGGGAGTGAACAATAAAAACCTATCAATTTTCCTCTATCCTAAACAAATATGGATGCTATCCAACTAGGCATCAAACAATTTAAATCAATTATATCAGTATTTTACATTAAGGAACCATTTCAGCAAAGTCTGTAGATAATGTTCATGATTGTGTTTTAAGTTTTCAAGTTCTAATAAATCACTATTTCATTAGATAATACATTTAATTCTTTTTAAAATCTCATAAGTAGCATTTAGAGGCGACAAGAGGTGGCCCTAATTGATGCTTTCTCTAGCTCATAGCTAAAATAAAAAATAAAAATAGAGAATGAGGAAAATTTGGGTAATATATGGGGGCTCACACACTTAGAAAATGTGAAACAGGGTGCTTGACACCAAAAATCTATCAAGATTTACAAAAAAAATTGTAAAGGATATATAAGGAGGAATTCAAGGAAGTAGTAATTGTAGAGGCCCAAGAGGATGCAATCAATAGGAGGTACATGGTCAAAAGTCTTGTAAATCTGGCAAACATTTACTTTTTCATTTCACATGAAGAGTTCAATCCCCCTCCCAATTTTAGATGATGAATAATATGGTGACACTTAAGTTTGGATTATTTTTTTGTTTCACATATATCCAAAACCTTTATTTGGTTCTATGCAATTTTTAATAACATAGTACTAGAAATATAGTTAGCATGTGTGTGGGAATTGTTGTTACCTTCTATATGGTGTTTTAGCCAAAGTATCAAAGGATGGATATAAGGCTGATGCAACCCTTTCCAAAATATGTTGGTATAATATTTTTGAGGCTTTATGTTTGCAAGATCAATATCACTCAAGGTTCCCATGATGCCATGTTTTAGTAATTTTTGGCTTTCTTCTCAAATCTTAATGGAAATGTGTACAACCTAGATTCAAGTCATTAGGTTAGTGCTAAATATTTTTATCTTAGGTCTGCATTGAAAAATACAATTGTTTCTAAAAACCATGTCTCAACTCATTTAGCAGCTAGTATCTTAAATTTAAGAAATTCAATTTTGTAAATTGTGTACTAATATCGATATAAATATAACTTTTTTTCCTATCCCGAAAAAGGAGGGGAACCAAATGTAACTATCAGATGATTCCACTCTCCTTTTTAATGAGAAATCAAGGTGACATGAGTTAGGGTGAGAGAAATATGTGTAGTGGGAATACTTATGTTATTAAGACATAGAACTTGGATAAGCATGTGCCAAAGGTGGAACAAGATGAGAAGAATATCTTGAATGCAAAATGAGAAGGATTTCTATAGAAACAAAAAATTGTTTTATCTTAGAAAAATCAACTTTCACATATCAAAACTGTCATGTTCTTATGATGAAAAGTGAAAGGTTGTATATAGAAAAGATACCCTTTAAAAAATTTAAGACCTTACATAAGTACCTATTATTTAAGAGAGACCTTACATAAGTACCTATTATCTAAGAGGAGACTACTCTTATTCCTAAATGGGATTTACAAATCTAGTTGGTTGTAGTAAAGAAAAGGCATTGATGAGGAACAAATTTTCTAAAAGAAAACATGTATTACAAGATGAAAAAGACAACACTTAATTCCTACAAGTATGATGAGAATCATCCTAGCCAAAGTGCTCATTATTTCTTCCCTACTTTTAGAGATTTTTTTCCCAATTTCAAGTATAGATGGAAAAACTACTTCTAGAAATAGATTGCAGGTTTTATTTGGCTTAAGAATTCAAGTGTGTCCCAAATATGTTTTCCAAATGCATGTGATGCAATGAGTAATATCTAGATCTTTTTTTAAGGATAAATTTTTTAAACCTTTTTTTGCAAAGAATGCTTTCAATTGTCCTTCCTACTTTAGAATTTCTCTCGATGTAAGTGTTAGTTTTGGACATGATACGATAGATACATTAGCGATGTGAATAATAAACATCCAACAAAAAGTTAAAAAAAGTTTTAAATGCCTATTTTATTTAGGAACCCTTTTACCCTTGTTCCTCTTACTTTTAGTAGTTTACAATTAAGTTTCCTACTAGAATTTAGAATGTATCCCCATGCATGTAATTATACATGATCTCATGCAATATTAAAAACAGATGAAATAAGTCTTTAATTTACCTTGATCTTGAGACATCACTACAAACTGATACCTTCACTTAGAATTTTAACCACTAACCCTTGACTACTAATAGAGTTACTAGAACAATACATGCTTACCTTTATCCACAATTGAGATAACTTCTTACAATGTCAAGCATCAACACCAAAGTTTACTAATAATCATATAATAATGCAAATGTATATTAATGTTGGCATCATCATCATATAGTTGTTTTGAGTATTAGCATATACCTAATGTATTAAAAAAATGTAAATTTGTTGAACACAATTAGAACATAATAACGCATGAGTCAATGACCATTATATAGGGTCACTAATAAGGGAGAATACAATAATTTATGTTTCTACTACTTCATAAATACATGCACAAAATACTAGTGATAATGTGTTCACTATGTGGATACAATACTGTAAATGTGTTGAACCTACACAAAAAATATCTAGCTAGCAAATGAAATACAAAATTTGCAAAGACAATGTGAGAAAAGAGAAACAAAAGAGAAACAATGGAAGAATTATCATTAACCAAATGAATGAATGATAATTTACACATGATATACTTTGTATAACTCAACTAATCCACACTGGAGGAGAATCCAATGCGAAATAGTGGTGTTCTAGAGTGATATGGACACACACAAACAGTTACGAGAGTAAACCTCCACCTAGTCTAGTCTCTCAGGCAATTACGGGAGTGAACTTCCACCTAGTCTGAGTTAACTAGTCTCCCAATCTTTAGTTAACTAACTGAAACATAGTGAAGTGGGGAGGAGATCATGGAATCATGAGTAATGTATTAGTTTTGTGATAATCCAAAGGACAATGCGCATTAGCTGGTGATGATCCCAATGTTGCATGGTGATGATCTCAATGTGGCATCTAGACTCCACTCAACTGATCAAACTAACGTGTGAACTGAAGAGAATATTCTCCTAGAGGAATATTCTCTCTAAACTATAGGAGACTAAATAATGACTAATAAACATAGGGAAAACCTTAGGAAAAAGAAATCCTAGGTGTGTGTGAAGTATCTCCAACACCCCCCTGAACATCACTATGGTGAAAATAAAGAATGGGTCCCAACAAAGAGGCCATGTTAAGTACCCAAATATAAAATATACCCTAAAATAAATGAGGAAAGAGGGAAAACCTCATGGGAAATCCCTCCCCTCAAAGTACAATGTATATAAAAAGAAGAACTGATAGTTTCTAGGAAAATGTGTCCTTCACTCCAAGACAACTACGCAAAGAATGGAACTTTTACTCAGTGAAGGTGTTGGTGAAGATGTCTACAGTATGTTTTACTGAAGGATATAACTGTAGGTCGATGATCCCCTTGTGTACTAAGTCTCAAATGTAGTGCATGTGGATATCGATGTGCTTCGTCTGTTTCCTATGAAATGGATCTCTTCAGAACTTCAGAGTGCTCTGGTTTTTACACCAAATGATGATCGACTGATGAAATTGAATGGACAACTCAATGTTATGGGATTAATTAGTGAATGCAGACATAAACAAATCTCCCTAGATCCACCTAGATCTAGAACAAAACAAAACAAAATATGACGCTTTCCCTAATCTCTAACTATTGAGTTCACTATTTAACAATAGATATGCAACATACCATTTAAATATCGCTCTCTCCTGCCATCATCATCCTAGATCCACCCTGGTGCTCTTGTGATATTGAATCTACAAGAGAAAACAAGCTAACCAAAATGAAAGAAATATAATAAACACAACAAGAACCTATGTATGTGATCAAGGAATCATACAATAAAACAAAGAAAGTTTTATTTGAAAGAAACATATCACTGCATTATATTAAAATGAAAGTGGAGATTACAACCAAAGCCTTGATGTCGCAAGGTCCCCTTTTGATGGCTCTTTTCTCCAACGCACACACTTTCTCTAACCTT
>JASDQU011027106.1:9142-19931 GCA_032191745.1 Picea mariana | reverse complement strand
GTGTATAGTGCAGTCTGCTATGACCTTTCTTCATAAGGCTTTTGAGAAGAGAAAGTCAGTCACTTCCGTCATGGCAAAAGACTCTTTTTGGGAACATGAACAAATGTTTGTCAATGGATCACTGGGGTGACCAAAATAATGTGTAACAAAATTTCCCCCAAAGTATGAAGCTTGAACTCGTGACAACCAAAATACTTTGTAAAAATGTGTGTGTCAAACAAGGAGTGCACCGATTGGGAACCTGCAAACAGTCAAGCATCAACATAATAATATACAATTGTCTAAAGTAGGCATTCCCATACTCAGATTACAAAAAATGTCAAGTGAGTCATGGCCACTAAACATACACTATGGATCCATGTCATTGTGAATTGACATAGACACCAGGAATACACTGTGGATCTATGCTTTAAAAATGACTCAAATTCGGACATAGCCATGAGACATACATAGTGGATCTATGTGTCAATACAAATCACAAATACTCCATCGCAACCTGGATCAAAATGATGAGATCCAGGGTCTTCATTTCCATCGTGCCTAATTACGAATCTAACCATGTGATTACAGGTGATGAATTCAAACATGGTAGAGACCAGTTGATTACCGGTCAATTATGAGAACCGTTAACAAGTGAGAGGGAAATCACCATTGATGTCAATGACTCCCAAGGTACTCCAGTACAATCCAACAAATGTGAATAAATGAGTTGAATTTGAATACATGATGGAATCTCCTAATCAGGGGTCAATGATGTGAACCCACTGTTAGAAGCGAAGAGACCTTCTATTGAAGCATGCAGGCTCTAAGGTACTGAATGATTTCAAAGTCTTGTTCCTGGATAATGAGTTGAATTTGTCAGGAAAAGACTCGTCACAAGAGGGCCTTAATGTATCCCCCATCAGTGACACAAAATAAGTAACAAATTTGAAGTAGATCAGAGTGTGAAGTGATTTGAAACTAACTCAGGGAAGGCTGACATGGTAGAAAATTTACAACTGCAGATGGTCGACTTGATAGAAGGCTTATTCAGGTTGGAATTCTCTTGAACATATGAATGACATGAAAATAGTCTTGGCAACATTGACTCAAGAAGGACTCGACCTATGGACATGTAGACAGTCAAACGAGATACAAATGGATTTACTAACCTAGATATAATGATGAAGGGGGGTGTCATGTTCAAGAGCGACTATTTCTTCCACTAACACAAATATAGAGACACATTCCTTTCCCAATTTCCCCCCACCATTTTGGCGAGTGCCTCTTTATTTTTACACAAGCTTGAGGAGGATAACATATGCTTGTTGATGTAAGCCCATCCTTCAGATGCATCCCTCGAAGTATTTTTAACGAACCCTAAGAAGAAGTGGTTCGGTCCCATATGGGTCTTTCGAAGTTTGTTTAATGAGTCCAAAGAAAGAAAAATAAGGGGTTTTTCATGTTTAGAGAGTCTGAAAAACACTTAAATAGAACTCCATCAGGTCCTTTTTTGTAAATTAATCTGATGAGACCGAAAAAGTGATAACTTACCTCTCTTCAGATGTTTTCTTCAAATACTTTTACGAGCATGAAAAGAACAAGGTAGACCGGAAATATTTTCTTTTTTCTGGGCATGAAAAGAGCTTAAAGGATACTCCATAGGTTTCATTTTTCATGTTACCATTATGATTTATAAAAAATGACAAAAGACTACTCGATTACATTCTCATGGTTTCACTAGCGTGAGAAAGAATCAAGACTTGCTTGTAGTTTTTCCTGAAAAACCCTAAAAGGATCTGCAAATGCGACAAATGTATAAAACAGACCAAAAAACGAATCCTTGTTCCAACGTTTCACTCCTAAACTTTTTATCTACAAAATATCAACACTTGCAAAGTCGTTAGGACTTTAGGGTTTAGGTAAAATATATAAAATAATATAAAAATAGAAATGAAAAAGTGAAAAAATCAATAAAAATGGGTAAAAACTTTATTTCACTATTCTGTTTGTCATTTCACCCAAACCTTTCTCTAAAACCCCCTATTTACCTCAATTTTCAACTGAGGTTTGCGGAGGTCACAACTGATCATTCGACGAATGGTCTCCACAGAACATGTAATTTTCATGTCTTTCAACTTTCCATGGATCAAAATTTTCTTTTCATTGGTTAAAATTAAACTTTTGAGTTAAGGTTTTTAGGGTAGATATGTGTGGAGGTCAACGCAGGTGCCCTATATTGGGCCTTGCGACGATCTAATATCGTCTCAAACGGCCCTATAGCCAGCTTGCGATGAATCTGCACTGTACGGATACCTAGGCCTGTGATGTGTGCAGTTCAAAAAGTGTTTTAAGATGTATTTGCCGATAAAAAGTCTCTAGGGAAGAAGATAAAGATAATAATTTGTCTTTAATGTTCCATTGTAGGTTTTCCATGGTAAAAATGTTGGAATGGCATGAGAGAGAGAATGAGGAGTAAGACTCTTTTTCCAGGAATGACCCAGGAATGGTAATGGCCCTCCGATAGTGTGGACTGTTGAAATGTTTTAAAATCCAGGGTATGAGGGCCCAGCTAGGATTACTTGAGTACCTAGTTCACATGTGGGATGTGAATGAACATGTGTTTCATGTGGGTGCTCACATTCTTATGATAGATATCAAGGATATCTAATTCTTGACTGGGCTATCTCATCGTGGGTCCCAAGTAACGCTTACAAGTAGCAGGGGAGGCGACGAGCCTATGAAACACTATATCAGTGCACATTGTGTTCCAGGTACTCATAAGCATAGCGGTAAAGTCACTATAAGAGATGTCTGATACTTGCCTCTACAGAAAATCCTCTATACCATCACACGCATGGTAGGGAGTGCAACTCCTCATATGGCTTTTCAGATCTATTTTCAATATGCACTGAAGTGTATGGAGCCCCGAGTTTTAACCTAGTGTGAAGGGGTCCTCAAGAGTATGAAAAAACAATTGACCAAGTGCAGGAGTGGTGATCTGAAACAGTTTGGATATGGGTCGATTTTGGTATCCTTCTTCTTAGAGAGGGTCCTAGTTTTGCATTTTCAGGTAGAGTGGGGTATACCTTCCCCACAGGATTCAAGAATGAAGAGGAGGGTCGACCTCATGGCACGACATGCAGTCGGTCCCATCATTAGATATAACGATGTCTTCTTTGAATGGTTTAGGACTCAGATACTCATGGTAAATGACTACACATATACTAGGCTAGACTTCCAAGGAGATCCAAACTTGGCTCTTCCTAAGGGTTCCCAATGGGGGGACATAGGTAAGAACGACATTTTGTTTTTATGATGCTTTTGTGATTTTAAACATATTAAATGTTTTTTTTTATGTTGTTTATCTGATGAATAATCAAATTCTCTTTGATGATGTAGATGTGGGACCTTATCGTCCTCCCGGTTCAGCCCCCATTCAGAGGTGAGGGGAGAGAGATGACATAGCAGGAGTAGCTGTTGTTGACTACGATACCCTAGAGAAGAATCTAGAGGGACTCACGATGAACATCCTAGATGCCTCCATTGACGATATCCTGAGGCATTATCAGTGCCACATAGTGGGCATGTGTTCTTCCATCGGTTGACTACTCCATAGAGTAGCACGAGAAGTTGCATATTATAGCAAGAAACATATAGCAAGAAACATACTTTATTCTCTATTGTATATGAATCCATGTGCTTCATATTTTTGATATTTTGGTCTTCGGACAAGAACACCTTTTTGTAAAATTTTATCATTATATATATATGAGGCTTATGCCGACTTAATTGTTGTATATACAAAGTGTGATTGGATTTTATAAATGTCTCAAATGTCTGTCTAACACATAATTAGCTAAAGAATCTATTAATGTATTTAGACATCTAGGAATGTGTTGATATTCAATGTAATCAAAATGACATTCCAAGAGTTGAATTCGTAAATATACCCTTAACAACGTAGGACTTCGAATGGAGTAAAAATTACTCAACTGTAAGACTACTAATTGTGAATCGAGTCGTATAATAAGGTGATAGATTCCAATTGAAACAACGCTGGTCAAATTCGATGAAAACATTGTATTCCGCAATATTGTTAGTTGAAAGACCAAGGAAAACACCATGTAGACTAATCAATTCATTTGTAGGTGCATAGATTTCCCAAGCAGCATATTCTAAGTTCTGAGTACTGCGACTAGCGCCATCAGCAAAGCCCAAGGAGGGTAGTAAAGACACCGACATCTGAAAACTAATCACAACATAAGGTAAGCAGCTAAAGGTTGAAACCAAACAACGAAAAAGAACACAAGAGTATTATACACTAAAAGTACAAGCACTCATGTAAAAATGACTTAAGCATAGTACTTCTTCAAGTAAATCCCATTTCCGGGTTCACTCAAAGGGGTTTCATCATAATCAACCATCTCATAATCTCCCTTCTCCAACACTCGTTTAACAATATAAGGCCCCCGCCACATGGGCTTGAATTTACCTACCCCTAGAAAATCATGATCCTGCTCATAAAGAAGAACTAGATAAAATTTAGAAAAAACATGTGGCTTGACATGTTTGTCATATTGGGATTTGACACATTTCTTTTGAGTTTCAGTGACTAAGGTGACATCACGATGCGTTTTGTCTAATTTCATCAAATACAAAAGATGTTCCTCTTCAGCAGAGGTGTTAATGAGAAGTTCAACTACTAATTTCAAAGATGATATCTCACATTCAATCGACAAAATTTCTTTGATACCATAGACTACCTGGAAAGGTCTGAATCCCATGGCAGACTTAACGGATGTCTGATAGGCCCATAATGTTGAGAACAACATTGTGTGCCAATTTGTCTTATGAATTCCTATCATTCGTCGAAGCATAGTAATGAGAACCTTGTTGATTGCTTCAACCTGGACATTGGCCTGTGGATAATAGGGGTTTGAGTTTTCATGGCGAAGACCCAACTTGTCAGTAAGTTCAGACATCATAAAATTTAGAAAATGACTACCGTGATCAGTAATGATGGCTCTGGGGACACCAAATCTAGTAATGATATGATTGAATATGAACAATGCTGCAGTTTTCCCAGTGTTATCAAATGTAGACATCGCCTCGGCCCATTTAGTGAAATAATCCACAACTAAAATAATGTATCCATGCCCCCCGACCGAGTGATGATTACATGTCATTAAGTCAATGCCCCATTTGGTGAATGGACCAATGAAAACTACAGGGTGAAGAGGAGCATGATGATATCTTATCTTGTTATTATAAGTTTGGCAAGCATGACATTTCTGGATGGAAATAATGCAGTCCTTAAACAAAGAAGTCCATAAATAACCTGCTCGTAAGATATTTTGGGCAATGGGATTGTTGGCACAGGGGCAGACCCAGGGTTCAATGCTTCAACAAAGCACCAACAAAACCCTAAATACCGGCCCTTTCGGAAACACCTGCGAAGCAGATGAAGTCTCACCCAAGGTAGAGGCATGGGGTTATAGGACTCAGATATCTGCAACCTAGCTGGGACACATTTATGTGATTACAATACCTTAACATAGAACTTAGCGGTTAACATTCATCAACATTTAACCCTTATTCACATCACAGATTGAAATCCTAGTTACAGAGCAGTGTAGCATTCAAAAAGATCTAACACATACAACACTTAGCACATAGAAATAGATCATATATAGAATTCATTGCACCAAGCATACATCACATCAATAACATAATGACTATAATGCACAAAGAAACCACAACACAAGATATACGCGGTTCATCCCAGTGTGGGGCTACGTCCACCAACTCTTCTCTTATTTATTGTCTTCTTTCAATCTTCTACAAGCACAAAGCCACAAGAACCTACTCCACATAGGACAGGAGATATGTGCCCACCTTGCTAGATCCTCCTTCCTTGAGCTAGGTTTAAGCACAAAGCCTTATTACACGCTGCACACAATCTTCTTACAATCACTTGCTCTTAGCTCTGCAAGTTCTTAACACACAGTAATCACAAAGCCTTTGCATTTGCATAGATCAAACTCTAGAAATGAGCACATTGGCCTCTTCTTACATCACCTAGATATATACTTATACATTACAAAAGGGCCTGAACATGGGTAAACCCATGGGTCGACATCCCATACCCGTTACATAAACCCTAAATCCACAAATTCCCTAAGAAGGGGCCGATATCCCACGATCTTCGCTTCGCCTTGTGCTCCGCCTTCGACCAGCCTGTCGAAGTCCCAAAATTGGTCAAATGTGACCAAGGTTCTCCAAAACTTGGTTAAGGGACAATAGCCCCCCAACACTCACCTGTGACTCATCCCGCATCACTCTGATCTAGGTAACTCTACCTCAAATGCATCAATCTTGGATCGAGCTACTTCGACCTGTTTCTTCTCTAGAGCCTCCTTCTCGATGAACTCCTAAATGACCTTCATAGTGATAGGTCCTTCCAATCATTGTTCAACTAAGGTGACTACTCATTCTAGTTGTGCACCTTGTCCTTCAATCTCCTCAAAAAATATGCAAGTTGCATCCTGCACCGGTTGGAGTCGTTGGGTCAATTCCATGACCTTACTCTGAATGGCATGGGCCTATTCCCGAACCATGTGTTGTTCCTGGGCTCTTTTCATCCTCTTGACCGGTGACAGGATATTTAGCTACACTTGTATTGTTTTTTCTTTCTATTTTTCCTCCTGGAGATGTGACTCTAGTGTCCTGAGCTCAGGGTCCTCTTCAAGGTGCTCGTAGGTCTGTGCACTTCAACTACTAAGATGTTTTCATTCCAAGGCTAATGCCTTGATTCTTTCAACTTCTCTCCTCACAGTTTCTTCTCTTAGATCTCGCACTTCCTATGGAGTGCTTGGCACTTCTTGTAACTCCAGTTCGGCTATCCTCTGTTGAAGCTGTTGAATGGCTTCAACAAGATTCCTAAATTGTCTTTCTATTGGGTCTTCTTCCATCTGTTCTAAGCATGTCATAGAGAGAAGTGCTCTAATGATTGCTTTTTTAACTCCAATCTTCTGTGCGAGCAACTTTCCTTCTCCTTCTGGATCTGTGCTCTATCCTCTGCAAACTTGGCTTGGATGTCATCTTTTTCCTATTGCGCAACCCGACGTTGTTCTCTGGCTTCCTCTTTTTCTTTCTTTAAGGCCTCCGTGGCCTTCTCTTTTTCTTCCTGAACATGGCGAAGGCGAGCTTCGGTCATATATGCTATTCGATGGACCTGGGTAGGTTTGTCTCCCAACTTTGTTCCTTCTGATGACTGTGGCACAGTGGACACTGTGTAGCTGGAATGGAGGGCTTGTTGTACCCCTTCCAGTTATGCTTCAATTATTTCATACATGGTCTCTTGTTTGTCTTCATTACGATGTAAGATATCTTCTGAGGCATCTGAGAAAGTGACAATGATGAAATATATGTCATCCATCATGAGCACAATCTTCGTCTATGGTTTAGTAGCCTTGGACTTCTTCCGCGATGTAGGTTTTGTGGGGGAAACCTTTCTTTTCTTGGAGTTCTCAGCTTCGTCAATAGGATCCCTAGGCGGTGTTACTTTGCCTTGTTTCTACTTGTCTTCCTCTCTTTTGTCTTCTTCTTTGTCTACTTCGTCATCACCTCCCCCTCCAGGTGAGTCTAAAGTAGTCTCTTCTGATGCGTTTTTCAGCTTCTATACCTCTTCCTTTTTATTCCGTCTGCTACTGCTGGGTGCATCATACTCTTCACGAGTGACCAGAGGACTTTCGATTAGGTCAAGGTCGGATAGTTTTGCCTGGTCGACGGGTACAAGGAGCTCTATGGGCCACTCCTTAGTTATTTCTTCCATGTCCTCTTCAGTGAGCTTTTAGTAAGATTGGATCTCTTCTTTATGTTCATCTCCTCGGGAAATGATATAAATAAAATGTCTATCTTCCTGGAACTTCACAAATGGTCTAAACCTGTGCAGGGTATTCGTTGTCATGCAAGGGGAAGACTCAATATCCCTGTTCAGCTGTAGGTAATAGGTGTGGAACACCATGTTTGAATACCATTGTTTAGCGATGTCGCTCAAATACTAGAGCATGGTGAACTTCGTGGCTAAGGGTTCTAATGGCTCAATCTCAGGGAAGGTCGCACCTTCCTACATATCCCAAGCAATGAAGGTGACGAGGACCAACAACCAACTAAAATGGAACTCATAGCCTTGATCCTAAGGTTTGCGACAATCTTTCTCTAACTGGTTGATGAGGAAGCTTTCCCAATTCATTTGTATCCCTTCCACGCATTTCCTACGAGGTCAATGACAAACCCCGTGACATGCGTGTTGAGGAAAATATATGAATTGATCTTACTCAAGCATTTTCAGACTTTATTTGGCAAAATTAAAGTAGACGGGAGTATCAACCTATGTTTATAGCCAATAAAATATATATCCTAACTCACAATTATTAATTACAAGTGCTTAGGCTAGTCTTTTATTAGCAGCAAGATTGCTGGAAATTCTCTTTTTATGTAATTTTTTGAACATATCAGTTGCTGAAATAAATGTAAGAATAGAAGTAAAGACACCAAGATGATACTCAATATATATGAGACATAAAGAAATCCTTTATTTCATTCCAATTCACCAAAGAGTCATTGTCTTTACAAAACTTCACACATAAATCTTGGACCAAAGTCAAACTTAGAAATCCCAGATGGAACATACAAAAGGACCTCTGACAAAAAACCAAAACTGAACTCTAAAAGTTGGATCAGCTTGCCATAGATTGTTGCCCACTCGACTCTGCACAATAGCCTTTATAAGTCATGAAAATTAATTCACAAACAAGCAAGTCTACACAGACTATCAAAGATAGATCAACACCTCTGAAGAACAAGTGTCTGAATGATTTGATTCAACCCTAAATATTGTTGTCTACAATAATACCCTACTATCATAAAAGAGAATTAGGCTATGATGAATATATGAACGGATGAAAAATGAACTATCTCAACATCAACTCAAATAAAAAACCTTATCATGCTTTGTGCTTCTATCCTCCTCTTGTTCCTCCCCTTACTTCTTCTTTTAAAAAATTAGAATTTGTTGAAGTAGTTGAACCAACTTATTAGTTAAGCTAACACAAGACTCAACTAACTCTAGTTCGGGAGGGGAGGTAATAATCATAATAGGGTCATAACTAAATAATAACAAGTAGGTGGGACCTCTTGTGACTCCCTTAGTTCATAAAAATCATAACATAATCCATTATTTAAACAAACACGCCCCTTGTGCCTCCCCTCAAACACATTTACTTTTGGCAATTTTAGCTCTTGAAATTTGAAAATATTTCAAAATAATACTCATATATCCAAAATAAAACATGTTGTCCAAAATCCATGAAGTCCACTGTCATAAAATAATAAACAACATAAAATTCAAAAGCCATATTTTCTAGTCTGTGATGCAACCCTTCCTTGGTTGTTGTTGTCACCTCTTGATTTCCCTGAATTTTCCTTGGGCTGGGCAGAGCCTTTAGGCTTTATCTCATTGATCACATGGGAACAATCATCCCTGAAATGCATCCGTTAAGACACAGATTTGACAGAGTCATCGGAGGCTGAGGAAGGGGAAACAATAGATTTTCCTTTATCAAATGCATGATGGGGGTTGGTATGGGAGGATTGCACTGGTGAGTCGTTAGAGGCAACTTGGATAATGGGGTTCAAAGGTGGGGGAGTAGGAAAGGTTAAGTTTGGCTAGCCCTGGTGTTGGGAAACTATCGGGTGAACAATCAACTACCACCCATCATTTTCTGGGACTTCAGTCTGTAAAGAGACATGAGGAGGCATAGGGATGTCGAGGGCTTGAGGGGCTTGGAAAGGAGGCCTTTCAAGCCTCAGTTGGACTATTCCCTGTCCAATCCAATTAAAGAATCCAACATGAAACAATTGGCCAATCTCTTCTGAATCAACATCAAAATTTATAGACAACCTAGGCCTTCTTGGGCCTCGGTTCCAATTACCTCTACCTCTGTTTCCTCAGCCATGGCTTCCCCGACCGAAAAAACTCATCCTGCATATGTTACCAATTAGAAAATAGTCTTTTAAATAACCATGCATGACAAATCCTTAAAAATACGAAATAGATTTGGCTCAAGATGTATCAGGCTCATGCAGTTCAATCCATACAAATTTTTCTAACGTTAATCAACAAGAAGGGTGGTGAAATAGTGTTCTGGGATATGCGAGGGGTTTGTATTGACATAAAATATGATATAATGAAAGGGGAGAAGAAATGGTCACTACTCAATGGTAACAACAATCAACTATAAATCAACCAAGTAAAACCTCGTTGCAATCCACTTAAGACACTGTCACTTCATCCACTTAACACAAAAGTTCTCTTAGTTGTAATCAATATCAGAATAGGGACTGAAAAAAATGAATATGGGATATGTGAGGGGGTTGTAATTAGTGGAAAATGAGATAATGAGGGGAAAACACAAATGTTTATTGTTCATGAGATTAATCAAGCAATCCATAACATATTTTGCAGTAAGAAAAATATGCATCAACCAACAATTAGATGACTGAGTTAAATTCCTGTGTATTTGCCTAATTTCACTGTCCATTAATATCCAACATAGTACCATTACAACACAAGTATTTCACACAATTTGTAAGAGGTTATGTTCCTTTTATTTGTACATTCTTCATTTTACAACAATCAACAACAACACTCAATCCCAATCTGTAATCGTTAACATCCACCACTGCCAGAAATTTCTTCAATCCATATCTATGTTTAAAAGTCATGCTTCTGAAATAATAATGA
>JASDQU011027105.1:38133-50187 GCA_032191745.1 Picea mariana | reverse complement strand
CATTACATAGACAAAATTGTATGAGAGATTTAGGACAATACATAGTGCACTTAACTTGGGCCAAATATCTTTCCATAAATGGAAGCCTTGGTATGTTCGAATAAACACAATTCATAACACATGTTGTTGTAGATATCACATTGAGTATGGTTATTATTATGAAATACACACACACGCATATATATTTCGTCTATTGCATAACTCCCTTGTGAAAGAATGATCAGTTATATTATTGTCATCGTCATCTAGAGACTTTATTCATAGCATCTTGTGTACAAGGCCAGAGGATTATATGTTTCATAAAAAATATTTCTTAGATGGGACATGCCCCAGGTGCAATGGAATGGAATTACTGGGCAAGTGCATCCATGTAAGCAATGAGTATGAATTGGGGAATGTTGTTGGGAAAAATACCCTACAGACTAGAAAACTAGGGTCAGACTTGCATGCAGATTTTGACCGAAAATAAATTACTTTTTAACCTACAACCCAAGATTAAAGCCCCTCTTTCACAGTAAATGCATGAAGAGAACCACCAACCTTATTACCGACGTTCGATGTAGATCCTCCGTTGCGCTTTGACTACTTGCTTGCGTTGCTCCTTCCACAGATGACCTGCAATCAAGACAAATAACAACTATGCATGCATGCTACTTCTCTACTCAAGGACTAGAAATCAAGCATAAATTCATCAAATCATAGACAATTCGTGCATTGGGATGGGAAAAGTATTTTTTTTATTGATGAAAATGAATCAACTTACAATCAAAGCTGAGACCGACCACCGTTCCTTGAACCTGATCTTGGGCTCCTCTTCTTCTGTCCTCCAATTGCTTTGTGTTAAATCTCCTTTGGCATGAGGAAAGGCTAAAGGGTTGGGACAATGGATTACGTAAATGGGCAAAGTTTCTTCGCTATATTTTTTCCTCTTCCAAACAATACCCCTACCCCTTATTTTATAGGCTAGAAGGAGATAGGGTTTTGGACGAACCCTCGGCCATGCATGGCCGAGAGTTTCAATTAACTGACCCATAGCTTTTTGTTTCGTTGGAAAATTTCCTGTTTTCGTGCTTTGTTAGGTACATGCAGGCTGTAGTGGGTCAGCCAGCGTGTACCCACGTGCAGTAATGGGTTAGGGCACGTGGGCCTTGACACAAGAGGATTTTTAAAGAGTTTGCTCAGCAGAGTTTTGGCAAAGAAGGGATATGAGTTGGCCTGATGCTAGGTAAGCATGTGTGGTGCAATTTAGGGTTATAACAGATGCTCCCTAATGTGTGAGTTCAGAAGAGAATCTGATGGCCAAAATACATTACCAATATTTACTGTTGCATCGAACGATTGAGCCCAAGGATCAGGAACCAGGAGGTGCCGTCTGCAAAATAACAAATGTCTCCCTGAGGCGGGCATATCCATGCTCGGGATAAAATAGAACCATGGCTACCAATCAAATACACTGTAGATCCATGTCAAATAACTATAAAGAGTAGCCATGAATAATACAAAGTAGAGCTACATCTCGAAATAAAAAAGATATACATATAGAGTATCCATCTTCCAGAAGCTGATTCGGCCTGATGGCTGGATTTTAGAGCTCGAGCAACAACTTCAAAATCTTATTAAACTCGGGTAGGAGTGTAATATGAGTGTATGACTGCACTACCCAGAGGTCTTCGATGGCTCGTCGGTTATGGAATTGATAATCTTGATGATCGGACTGAAGGCTTCAGTGATTTCGAACAAGGACTTGATTGGATGTTCGGGATGGCCAGGTATGCGGACAAGAGACATATTGCAGAGGGGCCAACTCAGGCTTAGTGACAAACTTCCCTTGGATAATATCACGACAAGTGATAAGACTTAGGTAGCATATATGTTAATCATAAGTCTACTAAGTAGGAGGCAACACAAACTCTCCATATGNTCTTATTAAACTCGGGTAGGAGTGTAATATGAGTGTACGACTGCACTACCTATAGGTTTTTGATGGCTCGTCGGTTATGGACTTGATAATCTTGATGATTGGACTGAAGGCTTCAGTGATTTCAAACAAGGACTTGATTGGATGTTCAAGATGGCCGGGTATGCGGACAAGAGACATATTGCAGAGGGGCCAACTCAGGCTTAGTGACAAACTTCCCTTGGATAATAGCATGACAAGTGATAAGACTTACGTAGCATATATGTTAATCATAAGTCTACGAAGCAGGAGGCAACACAAACTCTCCATATGTCTGGAAGAATAACCAAACGGTGGAGGACACAACTCTGTATAGCGAGAAAATATTCCTAAGGTCATACTACATCCCATAGTCTAATGATCAAACGGACAGATGTGCTTTATCCAAGGGCGACTCATTATGCTGCCAATAAAGAAAATACTTTTCCCATCCTCTTTTTGGGGTATATTTGATTTTTTTGTTCTTTTCGATAATTTTTTTTTTTTTTAAAAGAATCAAGGAATATTACGTTACAATGGAGGAACAAGTACTGCAAACATACAAGCTCAAGGCACAAGGAAAAGACTGATGTTCTGGGAAAATGATACTCGGGAAAAATCCTCCGGTGGCCAAAGGTGTTAAGGCGCAAAATCAAACTATCACAAGGCTGGTGGATAAGGTATGCAAATGCGGTTGATAGAACACACAATGGTAACGTCCTTTGATGTAAGTTTAACGAGCCCAGAGAAGGGAAGCTCGGTGGTTTTTCATATTTAGAGAGTCTGAAAAAGCATAAAAGGAGACTCCACTGGGGTACCTTTTTTGACAATAGTCTAGTCGGTTCGAAAAAGGGATAAACTAACATCGATTAGACGTCAATTCAAAACCATTTTAACGAGTGTGACAAGGACAAGATCAGTCAACCATTTTTTCACTTTTAAGGAGTCTGAAAAAAGCTTAACTATGGTCTCCGTCAAGAATATTCTTCTGGACCAATTTAACGAGTGTGAAAGAATAAGGTCACTTGGCGATCTTTTCAATTTTAGGGAGTCTGAAAAGAGCTTAACTATGGACTCTGAGGGGGGTTTCTTTTTCGTAACTTTAGTCCCTCAGGCCCATAAAATGGATAAAATCATACCTGAGAGTACTCTTCTAAAGAATGAGAATTCGATAGGGTATACCTTTGTTCGTACAGTTGACCGTCCAGACCGAAAAAGGGGTAAACTACCGCCGGATAGATGTTACTTCAAATTTTAGTTTAACGAGCATGAAAGGCCACAAGATCGCTCGACAATATTTTCATGTTTAAAGGGTCTAAAAAGGGCTTAAAAGAAGATCCGTTTAAGGAACGTTCTTCTGGACCAATTTAATGAGTGTGAAGAAACAAGGTCACTCGACAATCTTTTCATCTTTAAGGAGTCTGAAAGGGGCTTAAAGAAGACTCCATAATGGTTACTTTTCTCAGTTAATCTGGACGAGATCGAAAAGAATAAATGCAGTCTCGCAAGATGTTTCTTTTGGATCTCAAAGCGAGCTTGAAAAACAACAAAGTTAGCTCATGATAGACTCTTTGTGGGTCGATGCCTGGCATCTCCTCGGGGGAGCTGTATGCTCCGATGAAAACATTGTCTATGACGCCAGGGGTTCTAGAGATATTGATAGGTATCGTTTCAGTAATGGTTGCCATATTTCCCTCAGCATAGATCTTGTGTGTAGCTAAGGGATTAGTATGACAAGACCTATCTCCAGTCATAGTCACGGTGAACTCTCCTGCTTCGATTTGGCTTAAATTTGGGAGGAAATATGATCTGTGATGAAGATCGTCCCAAGGTTTGTCTGGACTAGTCATTGCTTTGATTAATGATTCATCAGAAGGCAAGACTAAGTCTAACGAATCGACGTTAGCGAGAGAACCCTGAGCCCAAATAGGCTCTAGAAGTGAATCTAACTCTTGTGCAGGAGTCGGATCAGGGTTAGCTGAAGCTTGCTAGACTAAAGAGTACACTACCTCAGTGGAAGATAAGGGCATGGACATGCCGGGGTGCCCTGTCTCATCCATTGTGGCTGATGGGGAAGGAAGAATCCAAGGATTCTCAAAGTAAGTCATGCTGAACGATGAAACTTGAAAAATATCAACATTATGGTGATTAGATATAAATTTGACATCGTCATGAGGAGGTGGGTAATTGAAGGTACCCATCAAGGATGGGCACAAGACAACTCCTACATTAATGACACCTGGTTGAGGATTATCAATCATGGGGACCGTGGATGCCCCCAAAGCTGGGTCAGGTCTGGAGAAAGACAGTTGATCGATGGTCACTATCCGGCCCTCGTGTGGAAACAACAAGACTCGAAAAAATGTAGCAACCACAGATTGCATAGCATAAGTCCAACTCCGTCCTAACAAGAGGTTATAGTCAAGGGGAGCATCGAATACCTCTACTTCGACACGCACGGTTTTCTTTCCTAACTACACAGAGAAATAAGGAACGATGCCATGTGGTCGGAAAGAATGATCGTCGAAAGCAGTGAGGAGAGTAGGTGATGGAGACAAAGCGGGCTGGCCAATGGCCTTCCAACATGCTAACGACATAACGCATGCCGAGGCGCCCTCGTCGACCACCGTGCAGAAGATATTTCGTGTAAAAGTCTTCGTGGGATGAGACACGACGATCTGAAATGCGATGTGATAAGGTAGACGAGGTTTTAAGTCGGTTGTATCTAACATGATGGTACCTGGATTACAAGTCTCAGTAGAGCCCAAAGTGGTTAACAAGGCTTTCCTCTGAGCAGGGCAGCTTTGGAGGACCTCCAGAGCAGACATCGCACAAGGGGTTTGTGATAAATCTTCCACCACAGAGTAATTCTGGGTGGCCCTTGTGTTTGGATTGTGAGAATCTTTTTTAAATGCACCCTTTGGAATGCATGTCATTGTTTCTCCCAACGTCTTCTCGATCTGTAGAGGAAGAGATGGGAGATCAACTTCTTTACTCTTCTCAGAAGCGCTTGGTTTACTATAGTCGTCCGCTCTAGTTGTTATAAAAGCATCACCCCTAACCATATATATGTTCGTGGATGAGGGATTATTTGGAGGAGGGTAGGTTTCTTGGCCGCCCCCTTCTATGCTTGTAGAGGCTTGAGTTAAATTTTGCCCATGTTGAAAGGGATTAGTCAACACTGCCTGGTGTTGCTGTGTGACAAACTTTTGGGCCTCTGTAAGTCGAGGACAAAGATGGGTAGGGTGGTCTTCCGCACACAAGTTGCACGGATACCTCACTTTCTGTTTTTTCGTGGTATCCCCGCCAGCATTATCAATGGGTTTTTTATCCCCCTTACCCTTCTTTCGTTGTTTTTTCTTCCCCTCGGGCTGCTGGGTGGCCTTTGGGTTAGACGACTGCATGGAGTGTACGTCCGACATTTGGGTAGGGGGATCAGCCAAAGAAGTAGTCTGGCTGGCCGCTGTGTGTTGTATAGATAACTGTTGCAACTATTTTGTCAATTGCTCAGCGGGCTTGGTTTGTGCTGAACCAACAATACCATCGACATGTGGTCCATCTCTCTGTCTAGTTTTATCCAGTATTGATCGTGGTGCATTTGGTAGGATGTTGTATAATAAACCAGACTGAGAATAGATGAGCTCAAACTGTTGAGCTCTCATGATGGCATATTCTTCGGAGAAAACCCCTGAAGTCGCGACGTCTTTGGATAATTGTGGGACCAAATACTTAAGGAACCACTCAAGCAGGAATGATGGTGGGACTGGTACTTTGATTAGACTCTTCTGACATCTCCACTCTCGGATATGATTAGAGATATGGTCTACGATTGTTTGTTCGAAATTGGCAAGCAATTCTATGTCAGCGTCGTATCTCATAGGTAACTGGAAATGGTTAAGGAAGGCCATCGCCAGTTCGCCAAAAGAAGAGTATCTTGAGCGATCAAGCTCGATGTACCATTTCGCGGCACTCCCGATAAGAGTACGTTGAAACAATCACAACTGTATGGAGTCATCTTTCAATGAGTTAGATGAACACCAAAGATGGAAGGTAGTCACATGATCACCTGGATCTTTATTAGGTTTGGCCTCAAACTTTGGAATGTCTGAAGGCAACTTCGTCGGCATAGGAGGCCAACGTGGATCATGACAAATAGGATCATTTAGCAACCTTGTCAAATCTGGCAAGTGTAAAGTCGCCAGGAATGGAAGTTTGGGTTGCTGCTAGTTTCCCATAAAGGACATAGAGTGTTGGGCATGCATTGTATTTGGAGGAATTTGGGAAGGATTACCCCATGCCGATCCTGCGGGAATAGGCATGGTAGTTTGTCCGGGGTTCCATTGACTATTGAAAGAATTACCCAGAACGACATTCCAGAGGAGGGAACAGATCCTTGTCCTGAGTTCCAAGGTCCTGCTATGTGTGCCCCCGGTGCAGGAATATTACCCTCCGCAGGAGTAGATTTCCCAAAAATGGGATTGACCCTAGATGGGAAAGTGGTGGATGCGAAAGTTTTGTAATCAAACGTCCCATTCCAAGATAACGGTGTTGAACCTACCAGCATACTATGCACAGGTGTTCCTTGACTCCCTGCTCCAAATAAACTAGTGTGTGTAGGCTGCCCGGCGGACTGCTGATGCGGACCACCGAGTGAAGGGGACGAAGGAGGGATATGACCTCCTGCGTAAGGAAAAAAATTAAAAGGGACAGGAGTGCCTCCAATTTGACCTTGCAGAGGAGCGTTAGAGCTCCCTGCCCCCAAACCCAAAGTCTGTAAAGTGGAGTAGGTTAGTGCAGGACTTGTACCCGAACTAGGCATATCGTATGAGAACAGAGGGCCTGTCGCACTAGGTGTGAAGGGGGTTGTGGTCACCGCCATAGACGGGTTCAGTCCACTGTGTGATGTAGTTGTGACCAAGACCATGGTAGCTCGGATCGACGATGGTAAGTTAGGAGATGATTCTTGTGTGGTAGCAACTGAGGTGGGAATTGAAGAATTCCCAGAAGAAGTAACAACGTTTGTTTCCATAGCTGTGTGAGGCACTGTCTGGCATTCATGAAATTGGATTGGTACAATAAAAAATGTCCAGATATCAGTGGTTGGGGTTTCAACAGAGCCAAGAGTGGTGGTTGATTCCTCCAGGAGTTGTTCGGGCACAAAGGTTTGTAACCCGGTCGCTTCAAAAGACCCTTGTTGGTATATCTTCCGCCTCAATGGTGGCGGGGGTGGCTCTAGTGTGACCGACGGTAGGCCCGCTAAGGTATTCTAAATTTTCAAACAGTAACACGCACTAAAAGAATCCCCTAAGAGATAAGTCAAGCAATCACTAAACTATTTGGAAGAACAGTTACAACAACCAACACTAGAGCAACTTACCGGTGCAAGTGAAACTCGAACACGAAAGCACCCTCTGGGTATAATCTGCAAAGCATGGCCCAATGTTTATCCTAGGTATTGTGGTATACCCCGCATTCACCTGTGTATGTCCCTAAAAATATTGGCAACTAGGTTTCCAGCACGCGAACAGTCACCAGGCGGGTACAGTCGGAAGTCGGGTAGACCACAATGAGCAGGGTATCAAGCCCGAAACCTGTCAAGGGTATCGAGAGAAAATGGTCCGGAAGACAACTGAGGATATCAAATGGATTCGAGACCCACGAAGCCTCGTGGCAAATGCAAATGACGGAATCCCAAAACAAGCCCTCGATATGTGTTCTCCACTACGATTGGTCCGGCTTTGGAGGGGTTATCTCCGCTACCTTTCCGCACGCGACCTCATGTTTATCCCCTGTGTTAGAGGGGGGTCTCGGATAACTTCCACAAAACTGGAATTAGACACTCCCTATCACAGACTCTAATGTTTGGTTTTGAGTGGCCTTGAAGAGTTTCCTCTCCAACCTAATTCAAGGCCCTAATCCTGCACTAGTTTGTGAACCCTACAAACAGAAAAGTCTAGTAGATTTTTAAGATTAGCGTTGCTTTTATGGATTTTTCTTACGTCAAGGGGTATGAGGGTGAAACTGATGATGTGTAAAGACGAAAGCAATAATGAATGAAAAAAGTTGGAAACAAAAGACTTTTACTAAATGCAAAATTTCAACAACTTTTCACAAAGAAATATTTCTTTTTCTTTTCAATTTTTTCTAAGATTTTATACAGCAAAATTAAAGGAATTTCGCTCGAATACGAGCTACTTATGCTCTAAATGCATTGCAAAAACTTACAAAATAAAAGACTTCTCCCTAGCTAATGATGCAGAAACACACTCTTTGACCAAAGAAGAAAATGAAAAGAGAGATTATTTATTTATTTATTTAAGTGCTGGTAAAGCAACAAAGAGAAAATACCAACAAGCACAAAACCAAGAAGAACAAATTATATCTTAAAGCGCAGATCACAAAGAATCAGAGCAAAGAAAACCAAGACTCTCACGCTTGTCTAAAAACCAAAAAACAATCAACAATTTCTTATATATATATTTTTTTATTCTGTCAACTATCAACTGAGAAAAAGCAATCTAAGGGTAAGATGACCTAACCTACTGACTGTTCAACCCTAGAATCAAACACCTGAGAGGAATACTTCTCATCAAAGAAGGGGATGACTACCCCACTCTGGAAAACAAGTAGCCTGTCAAGAACACTACTGTCACTAAAACAGCACGCGTGCTGAGCTGAAATAGAAAGCGTGTACATGCGGGCTGACCTTGTACAAGCCACATGTATGTATAAATACTAAAAGAAAAATAAAAATAGGTAGTCCAAACCAGGAAGAGGCCTCCGGTATTGAAAACCAGGGTCCCTTGAAGGCTTGGGATGCTCTTTCTAACAGAAAAGACAAAAAATGCAAGGAAAATTAAGGCAAAAAAAGCAATCTGAGATAGGACTATGAACTAGCAAGACTCAGACAGGATGCCAGAAAACCCCCTAAGAATGTATAATTCTGACAGGGAAGAGGAGGACTGCCTCTGAGGTCCTCTAGATTCCTACACACTATTGCTATCTCTACAGCTAGCGTTTACACGCGGGCTATAAGAGGATAGGGCATGGGTACACGCGTGCAGGCCTTCTGTAGGCCGCGTGTACCTCTGTGTGTCCTGAAAACTACAGTCAAGCAAAAGTCAGGGAAAGCTGGTATGGAAAACCAGACTCCCTGCTAGCTCAGACCTTACAGAAACAGAAAGGTAAAGAGAAAAAAACAGAAAACCAAATCTTTAAACTACCCAAAAACTTAAATAAATCCTGGAACCCTAAAGAGTATCTTCCCCAGTACAGTCGCCAATTCTGTTGTTGGGAAAAATACCCTATGGACTAGATAACTAGGGTCAGACTTGCATGCATATTTTGACCAAAAATAAATTACTTTTTAACCTACAACCCAAGATTAAAACCCCTCTTTCACAGTAAATGCACAAAGAGAACCACCAACCTTATTACCGACGTTCGATGTAGATCCTCCGTTGCGCTTTGACTACTTGCTTGCGCTGCTCCTTCCACAGATGACCTGCAATCAAGACAAATAACAACTATGCATGCATGCTACTTCTCTACTCAAGGGTTAGAAATCAAGCATAAATTCATCAAATCATAGACAATTCATGCATTAGGATGGGAAAAGTATTCTTTTTATTGATGAAAATGAATCAAATTACAATCAAAGCTGAGACCGACCACCGCTCCTTGAACCTGATCCTGGGCTCCTCTTCTTCTGCCCTCCAACTGCTTTGCGTTAAATCTCCTTTGGCATGAGGAAAGGCTAAATGGTTGGGACAATGGATTACGTAAAAGGGCAGATTTTCTTCGCTATATTTTTTCCTCTTCCAAACGGTACCCCTACCCCTTCTTTTATAGGCTAGAAGGAGCTAGGTTTTTGGACAAACCCTCGGCCATGCATGGCCAGGAGTTTCAGTTAACTGACCCATAGATTTTTTTTCCATCTGCAACTTTCCTGTTTTCGTGCTTTGTTAGGTACACATAGGCTGTAGTGGGTCAGCCAGCGTGTACCCGCATGCAGTAATGGGTTAGGGCACGTGGGCCTTGACACAAGAGGATTTTTAAAGAGTTTTCTCAGCAGAGTTTTGGAAAAGAAGGGATATGAGTTGGCCTGATGCCAGGTAAGCATGTGTGGTGCAATTTAGGGTTATAACAGGGAAGAAGAAGGTTTCCTTGCAAAGATTTAAATATGTCACATATGATATTGATGGAGGGTAGGAAAGAAGAAAATATGTACTAAAATTGAGAAGGGGATCTAGGGACCATGAACTCCATATCGAACACTTTATTGACATTACATAGAAAAAATTGTATGAGAGATTCAGGACAATACATAGTGCACTTAACTTGGGCCAAATATCTTTCCATAAATTGAAGCCTTGGTATGTTCAAATAAACACAATTCGTAGCACATGTTGTTGTAGATATCACATTGAGTATAGTTATTATTATTATCACACACACACACACACACATATATTTCATCTATTGCATAACACTCTTGTGTAGGAATGCTCAGTTATATTGTTGTCATCGTCATCTAGAGACTTTATTCATAGTATCTTGTGTAAAAGGCTAGATGATTATATGTTTTATAAAAAATCTTTCTTAGATGGGACATGACCTAGGTGTGATGGAATGTAATTACTGAGAAAGTGCATCCATGTAAGTGATGGGTATGAATTGGGGAAGAAGGGTGTTTCCTTGCAAAGCTTTAAATATGTCCCATATGATATTGATGGAGGGTATGAAATAACAAAATATACAATTGGTTACTTCCCAGGTATGAGTATGTGAGTTCATGAAGGACTTCATCTAAAATATAAGACAACATGTTCACCATTTTTGGGGGATTTTGATTACAAGGGTGAGAAAAAAGAGACCCCTTTTATTTCCTTGGTAAGCCAACAAAGAAAAACATAACAATGCTTAGTAGGTTAGTGAAACCACAAGCTAAAAAGCAAGAAATAAAGGAAGATAAGAATAAAAAACAATGGAAACTAAACTAAGAAAATGTAAACAAAGGATGCATGAAATTGAACACAAAGAATGGTTACCCAATAGAGAATGGTCTTTGAAATTGAGAACACCAAGAGGAGAAATGTTGGATTTATGAATCCCCTATTCCTCCTAGGGAGGGCTCTTGAATCCCTCAAAGTCAATGTAACAAGACCTAATATAAGATTTCGCTTCTAGAAATATCTTCCTCTGGAATTTTCTTTAGAAGATATAATTAGTATAAACTAGAGTAGGAGGCATGAGAAAGCTTGTCTTGAGAATTATTTTAATAGATCTCTACTCTGTTGGAGGTTTCCCCTTCGAAGAAGCAGGTGAACATTACATTTTTTGAATAAAGGTATTATTTCTAGTACTTCTCTCCCAATATTTAGTTGGTCCATTGATGTTTGTTGAATATTCACGTTTCTACATATTATATTACATCTGGTACTTTACAAACTATCCCTTTCTCTACCCCCGTCTCTATCTCCCTCTCCCTCCCTCTCCTTCTCTCTCTCTCTCTGTCTACCCCTCCTTTTTGCATTTCTATCTCCCCCTCTCACACTCTTAAACACACTCTCTCTCCCCCTCCCTCCCACTATATCTTCTCTACCTTTCCTACATATACCCCTCTCTCCTAGATTTACCTCTCTCTCTACCCCCCTATTTTTCTTCATGTATCTCTCTCACAGTCTCTCTCCACTGCCTTTCTATGCCTTCCTCTTACTTCCTCCCACACCCTCAAACACTCTTTATATCCCTATTCTATGCCTTCCTCTCTCCCTCCCACACTCACACACACACTCTCTCTATTTCCCCTCTTTGTCTTCCTCTCTCTCCCTCTCACACTCTCAAACACTAGAAAGTTTAGTACATTGAAAGGAAAGACATGGTAAGGAAAGAAATGGTCTTGACCTAGAAACGGTAAGGCATGGTAAGACCTAGATCTAGACCTATACCTAGACCTTGACTCGACATGCCTCACACTCTCACACCCACTACCTCTCTATATTCCCGTTCTTTGACTCTCTCTCTCTATTTATCCCTCTCTCTCCTTTTTGTCCCCCTCCTTACCTCCCTCTCTTTCTTTGTCTCTATCCCCCTCCATCTTCTCCTTTGTTCCTCCC
>JASDQU011027105.1:18713-31293 GCA_032191745.1 Picea mariana | reverse complement strand
AATTGCTACATTTTGTCCTGGGAAGCCCTTCTCACACAAGGGTCAAACCTGAGGTCGCATTGAGACTGGCAAAGTTACTTACCATGCTTTGTTGGTCTTGGTGTAGATATTGCATGTATTATTGGGGGTCACTTGAAGGTATACCCAAAATTATGAGTGGAATCCTTTCGAGTTGATTTCGGTCTAGATACCCTACCTTTGCGCATGGATCATACTGTCGATTGTTTCCCTAGGAATCACTGTTGTAGTTGGTAACCTTAGTAGCCTATCTCTTTAGGGTATTTACACAAGGTGACTATGGAGGGGAAAATCTTCACGGTACCTAGAATCAACGTTGGCCAAACTCACTCGGGCGCGTTGGAGGGTATACCCACGATTATGTGTGGGAGCTTGTACCAAGGTGTAAGTCCATTAAGTAGGTCATCAACGTAAATTTTCCGCCTGCTTATCCCAGCCCCTTCTTGTCTTGGATTCACGACGTTGGATTTAATAACCAAGTAGTGACTTCGAAATAAGAAGGTTTGTTTGCTTGGTTCAATTCTTAAATTTTGTTAGTGAGTGTTTCTTGTTTTCTCTAGTTGGCCATAGATTGTTTTTGTTCTTTATTTGGTTCAACCAACATCGGCCTTCACCGTTCACGTAGGATGCAAGGGATACCCCCAGAAGATCTGGAAGGTTACCAACCTTTTCTTCCTAACTCACCTGAAGTCTCCCCTGAGGGAGTAGTCAACAATGAAGTAGCTTTTGAATTTGGAAGCACACACTCTTTGGAAGGATTTAAGATAGTTTCAGATTCCTTAGAAGCTTTTCGACTTCTCCCAAATCCATTGTTGAGTATTAGACAAGACACACGTATACTTCGGATGAACTCGTCCAAATAAACTGTTGTTGTTGATAATACTGAAGTACCTACTAGACCTAAAGCAGGATCTGGAGTAGAAGATCCACATTTTCACAGTGAATCTTTTAGGACCCCATCTCACACTCTCAGAACTTCTAATCCTAGTTTTGTCCCTTTGACAATATGTGATCTTTATGGAAACTTAGGAGAAAGTCCTGATCAACTTATGGCATCACAAATTCCTGAGACATCTGTTACCTATACAGTACCTTTAGACCATTTCACTGGTACTACTAGTAGTGTCACTACCATTTTGGACCAATTATTGGTTGGTTCTCACTCGATTCTTCCTCTCCAAATGTCCCATTCTATTATGGTCCCACGAGCTACCACGGTTTCTACTGGTAATGTGGTCATCAACCAAGATCCTATTAGGACACCACTTTCATCTAGACCTAATCCATCACTTCCTCTTGGGTATAACGCTCTGAATACTTCCATTTCTATCCCTACCTAGGCTCCATTTGGAGGTTATGGAATTTTTGTTCCTCCTGGGTATAACGATGCGAGTCAGTTTGTTCCTACACCTACCCATATACTCTCTAGAGGGCCTTATGTTCCTCTTACACCTTTGTTAGGAGGATCTCAACATCCTGGCCCTAGTATTTCCATCACTTATGGTTTCCAGATTCCTGTTGGAGGTCAACCTCAAGGTAGGGGGAAACCTCAATTTTGGGGACAACCTCATATTGGGCCACAATCTCAAATTGGGGGGAAACCTCAAGTTGGAGTCCATAATCCAATTTCTAGAAAAAACACACCTGTGTTACAAACTCAACCTTGGAATCTTCCTTTCCAAGGAAATCTACAACCGTCTGGGGGGAAACATCCTCAAGTCAATTCATTTGTGCCCCCTAACCTCGGTCAACTGTATCCAGCTTCTTTGAATCCCACTTGGGGTAAACACTTTCAATCTAATGTTTCTTTCCAAGGGAACATCCCTAATCAACCCAACCCTGTGGGCTATATGCCTCAAAATCCTCCACAACCGAATCTGTCAGGACTGTCTAATTATTTGAAGACATCTTATGGTCCTACTGGTATACCTACGGGGCTTCCCCCTCAAAACTACTAGTTTAATCAAATGAACTGACAATTGACTTTTCTAACCACTTTGGATTTACCTGATTTGTCTAGGATATTTAATGATCATATCCTACATTCTCCTTATTGGTCCGTCATACCGACCAATCTACCATCCAAAATTCCTAAATTTGATGGTCGAGCAGGAGAAGATCCGAATAATCATGTTTTCAATTTTCATCTATGCTGTTCATCCAACTCCTTGATGGATGACTCCATCATATTACGACTTTTTTAACAAACTCTCACGAGTTCGGAAGAAAAATGGTACATTGAGTTACCATGAGGTTTATTTAATGAATTTAACACCCTATCCATGGCCTTTTTGAGACATTACCAGTTGCCAATTCGGTATGAGACAGGAGTCAAAATTTTGAGTTCTTTTAAACAATCCTCATCCAATGATATTTCTGATCACATCCATGAGTGGAGGAGGAGAAGATGTTTGATCAAATTTCCTCTTCCTGATCAACTATTGGCTGAGTGGTTTACCAAATCACTCATTGGACCTATCTCTTGTGATGTTTCCATGGGTGGTGTTTTCATTGAAGAGTAGTCGATTATTCATGCTCAATATCTATATCTCGTTTATTCGCAAATGGGAACACTTTACGATTTGATCCCTGATGATCCTCGTCCTTCCAAAAACCCTACACCAACACCTCCAACAAATTCTCATGCTGCTGATGGTGTGATTGGCACCTTTCATGTTGAATCCTAGTCTGTGCACGCCGGTCACACCAATCCCAAATCTAATAATTCTAATGTACAAAATAATCCTACTCCTACTCCTTCCACCGGTAAGACTGTTGGAGTTAATTTTGTTCAATCCACGCCTACCAGAAATAATAAAAATAAAAATAAAGGGAAGGGTAAGAAAAAGGAGGACAAGAATAATAATCCACAATCTGATAAAACCAAAATGCAAACTACTGATGAGAAAGATAAATGTAAACCTCGTTACCCCTACCTGATTTGTGGTGACGATCATTACACGAAAGATTATCCGAGACGCATTGAGGTTACTAAGTTCCTCCAAGGGATCGAGAAACCTTCAACACCTTTCATTTTGTCACAACCTTTCCCTTCTCAGTAGCAATCCCAATTGGTCATTCATGACCAAGCTTCTTCTTCCATATTATCTTATGTCCTTATGTGTACTGGTGACTCTAAAAAGAACGAAGTTGCAATCGCAACTCGAGCCAAAGATTAATCTTTGTCAAAAGAGAAATATGATGATATAACACCTTCGTTGGTTCAAACTTCTCCTCCAACTTCACCTCCAAATGGTCCTCTTCATCTCGAAATACCAGGTCTCGATATAGTTTTTCACCCCCCTCCCAACGGCGTTGTTCGAAAGTCTGCATTCAACCCTCACGCACATGCGGCCCAAAACTACAGTATTGTAGAAGACCTTGCACAAGAACCCTCTGCGATGTCATCTCTCGAAGTCCTGGAAATTTGTCCTGCTCAATGGAAGGCACTGTTAACTTCCATTGTTGGAATTGATCCCACAGACACTAATTTAATTATCTTTGACTTGGAAGATCAAATTCCAAGGATTCCTCCTCAGTTAGCATTTCAGATCCAAGTCGTTGTTGAAAACAAGAATATCTGTAGAACTGTTATTGATGAAGGACCATCGATTTATGTTATGTCTGTTACTTGTTGGAAATATATTGGTTCTCCTGCCCTCACTGAATCAAACAATACACTTAAGGCCTTCAGTGGTACAAGTTTTAAATATTACGGTTTTGTTCCCTTGTTGTCTATTACATTGGAAGGTAAATCAATCAACATCGAGGTTGAGGTCTTCGATGCACCTCTTGATTATAACCTTTTACTTGGTCGTAGTTGGATTGATTCCATGCATGCAATTGTTTCTACCCTTTTCTACATGTTACGATTCCCGCACCAAGGAAAGGTTGTTACTATTGACCAACTGGCATTCTTTAATTCCAATTCCTATACTAGCAACATTCATTTTATCTTGAAGACACCTCCTGGTTACGAGAATGTCGGAGTGGGTATTCTGAAAGATTCAACTTTGATGGGTACAATTCCAATCCCACCACTTGATATTCCCCCTCCATTTGTTTCCTCTATTAACATGATATCCAACACTATTCGTGAAACCCCTGAGTCATACGACCCATGGGTAGTACCTAACCCTGGTGACTACCTTCATTATGACGACAAGATGAATTTAAGTCTGGTCGAATCCGCTTATCAAGCTAATCAATCGACAACCCCCACTACCCCTTCTCTCTGTGATTCATCTCCTGATCCATTCCATTTTTTCTTTCCTATTGATGATATGATCATGTCAGTCATGTCTATGGAAGATACTCCATGGGACGATGGGAATCATGGCTCCATTCTCTTTCTAGAACATGATACCATAGAGAGCTACCAATGGATTTCAACTCCGTCGAACGTTGTTGTTGTTTCTTCAGTTCTTGAGTCAACAGACAATGTCTTGTATAAAGGGAACTTGAGTACCATTTTTCCTACCGTTCCTCTCGACATATCGATTAAAAATAGAGTTGTGGAGAATGTTCATATTGGGGCCTCCTACTCTACATATGAAGTCCACATGTATAAATCCCTTTTCCAATAATTTTGCAATGTTTTTGCCTGGAGTTATGAAGAAATTCCAGGTATTGACCCTGATATCATTGTACAAGAGATTAATACATATCCGGATGCTAAACCCGTTCATCAGAGACTTCGCCCATTCCATCCACATAAATCTATTGCTATCAATATTGACATTGAAAAAATTCTTAAAGTCGACTTTATCTATCCTGTGGCTTTGACGGATTGGGTATCCAATCTTGTTCTGGTAAATAAGAAGCAAGGAACCATCCACATTTGTGTATATTATAAGGACATAAATAAATCTTGTCCTAAGGACAATTATCCCACCCCTTTTGTCGACCATATCGTCGACGACTGCACCAGAAGTGAAATCTTCTTGTTGATGGACAGTTTCTTCGGCTATAATCAAATTAATATGTTACCAGTGAATCACCACAAGATTGCTTTTATTTTCCCTTGGGGAACCTTTTCCAACTAGAAATTACCCTTTGGTCTTAAGAACTTTGGTGCGACATTTCAACGTGCTATGTCTTACACTTTCCATGATATTAAGCACATTATGCAACCTTATCTTGATGATCTTCCGGCCCATTCCATGCGTCGCCCGGATCACCCGACACATTTAAGGGCCATTTTTGTATGCTATTGTTATTATCATATATGTTTGAACCCACACAAATGTGTTTTTTGTGTGGATTCTGACCGACTTCTTAGTTTTATTGTGTCGATACACAAGATTCGAGTAGACCCCTTGAAGGTTGAGGCTATTCTTAATCTAACTCCTCATTCCACACTACACCAACTCCAAAGTTTGCAAGGGAAGGATAAATTTTTACGTTGTTTCATCCCTAATTATGTTGAACTAACGAAAATATTCACTCAGCTACTCAACAAAGGTTATGAGTTTTTATGGGATGATACTGCAAACAAAGCCTTTGAAGCTTTGAAACTTGCCTTAACCTGTACACCATTATTGTCTCCCCCTGACTATAGCCGAGATTAATTCTTCTACTTGGCTTCTTCAGTATCTACCATTTCCATGGTCTTAGTCCAAGAGAATGATTCACATGATTCACATGTGATATACTATTTAAGTCAGAGTCTCACGACTACCGAAACCAAATACCTACATGTGGAGAAACTGGCCTTGGCAGTTGTTCAGGCTGTCCAGCATTTTCGCCATTATATATTATTATGTAGAACCATTGTTATTTCTGATTGCAACCCCATGCAACATATCTTCACTCGAAAATTTCTAGGAGGAAAGTACTCCAAATGGATATTGATTCTCCAAGTGTTTGACTTGGAGTTCGAACGCGCTAAGTCAAAGAAATATTTGGTTTTTTTCGAATGGATATGCGACCTTCCATCTATTGAGACAAGAAATGTGGTAGAGGATTCGTTTCCTGAAGAACCCCTTTTTTCTGATCAGTTTTGATGACGTATGGTACAAATATATTATTATCTATCTCCAGACTCAAACTTTTCGGCTCGATCTATCTAGTACGGATCGTCGTTGTATACGGTATCAAGCCCGCCAATACATCATTCTTGGTGATACCCTTTACTGCCGTGGTGTTGATTCCATTTTTTGACGATGTATCACCTACGATGAAGCTGAGAAAGCTTTGAATGAATATCATTCTAGAGCATATGGAGGTCATATGTCTAGGTATTCCACTGCCCAAAATATCTTACAAGCTGGTTATTTCTGGCCTTCTTTATTTAAGGACTGCATTACTGCTTTCCAGAAATTCCATGCTTGCCAAAATTATAATAAAAAGATAAGATTTCATCATGCTCCCTTACATCCTGTCATTTCCATTGGTCCATTCACCAAATGGGGCATTGAATTCATGAAATGTAACCCTCACTCGGTTGGGGTACATGGATACATCAATGTAGCTGTGGATTATTTCACTAAATGGGCCAAGGCGATGCCTACATTTGAGTACTCAGTTTGGTGTCCCTCAAGCTATCATTACTGATCATGGTAGTCATTTTCAGAATTTTATGATGTCCAAACTTACTGAAAAGTTGGGTCTTCTCCATGAAAAATCAACCCCCTATTATCCTCAGGTCAATAGACAGGTTAAAGCAATCAACAAAGTTCTTATTACTATGCTTCAATGGATGATAGGAATTCATAATACCAGTTGGCACATGATGTTGTTCTCAGTTTTATGGGCCTATTGGAAATTCATCAAGTCTGCCATGGGATTTACACCTTTCCAGTTAGTTTATGGTATCAAATCTATCTTTTCTATTGAATGTGAAATACCGTCTCTGAAACTAGTCGTTGAACTTCTCGCCAATACCTTTGCCGAAGAAGAGCGTCTTTTGCATTTGATGCAACTAGATGAAACCCGTCGTGATGACGCCTTAGTTATTGAAACTCAGAAGAAATGTGTTAAAGCCCAATATGACAAACATGTCAAGGCATGTGTTTTTTCTGAAGGTGATCTAGTTCTTCTTTACAAGCAAGATCGTGATTTACTAGGGGCCGATAAATTCGATGCCATGTGGCGATGTCCTTACATTGTCAAATGTGTGTTGGATAAGGGATCCTATGAGCTAGTTGATTATGATGGAATCCTTTTGAGTGAACCCAGAAATGGGCTTTACTTAAAGAAGTACTATGCTTAAGTCATTTTGCATGAGTGTGTGTATTTTAGTGTATCATACTCTTGTGCGTTTTTTCGTTCTTTGGTTTCGACCTTTTGCTTCTTACCTTGCGTTGTGCTTGGTTTCCAGATGTTGTTGTCTTTGCTACCCTACATTGGCTTTTCTCATGGCACTAGTCGTAGCACTCAAAACTTGCCATCTGCTGATTGGGAAATCTATGCACCTACAAATGAATTGATTAGTCTAAATGGTGTCTGCCTTGGTCATGCAACTAACAATATCAAGAAATATAGTGTTGTCATCAAATTATTGACCGACATTGTTTCACTAGGAATCCGTCATCTTATTGTATGACTCGATTTGCAATTAGTAGTCCTACAATTGAGTAATGTGTACTCCATTCGAAGTCCTATGTTATTAAGGTTATATTTATGAATTCGCCTCTTGGAACATCATTTTGATTACATTGAATATCAACACATTCATAGATGTCTAAATACACTAACAGATGCTCTGGCTAATTATGTGTTAGACAGACATTTGAGACATTTATAAAATCCAATCACACTTTGTATATACAACAAGTAATCCTGTAGAATCCTCATATATATATATAACAATAAAAATGTTACAAAAAGTTTTTTTGTCCAAAGACCAAAATATAAAAAATGTGAAGAACGTGGATTCATATACAAATAGAGCATCAAGGATGTTGCTCACTATAATATGCGACTGCCCGTGCTACTCTACAGAGTAGCCGACGGATGGAAGCAGATACGCCCACTGTGTGGCACTGATAATGCCTGGGGATATCATCAATAGAGGCATCTGGGATGGTCATCGTGAGCCCCTCCAAGTTTTTTTCTATAGTCTCATAGTCAGCAATAACCAATCTTGCTACGTCGACTATCTCCCCTCACCTCTGGATGGGGGATGAACCTAGAGGTTGATAAGGTCCCACATCTGCATCATCAAAGAGAATTTGATTAGTCATCGAATAAAGAACATAAAAACATTTTATATTAAAAAATCACAAAAAATTATATAAACAAAATGTACTTCTTACCTATGTCCCCCCATTGGGAACCCTCATGAAGAACCAAGTCCGGATCTCCTTGGAAGTCTAAACCGGCATATGCATAGTAATTGGCCATGAGAATTTGAGTTCTCAACCAGTCGAAGAAAACATCATTATATCTAATGATGGGACCTATTGCATGTCATGCCATGAGGTCGACCCACCTCTTCATTCTTGGATCTTGTGGGGCAGGTATACCCCACTCTACCTATAAGCATAATACTAGGACTCTCTCTAGGAATAAGGACACCAAAATCAACTTGTATCCAAACTGTTTCAAGTCACCACTTCTACACTTGGTCAATTTCTCTTTCATGTTCTTGAGCACCCCTTCACACCAGTTGAAAACTTGGGGCTCCATACATTCCAATGCTTACTAGACATAGTTCTGAAGAGCCATATGGGGAGTTGCACTCCCTACCATGTGTGTGATGGTGTAGAGGATATTTCGTAGACGCAAGTCTCAGACATAGCGACTTTATCGCTATGCTTATGTGTACCTGTCACACAATGCTCTTTGATATAGTGGTTCATGGGTGCACCTCCACCTCTGTTGCCTGTAAGTGAGACTCAGGACCTGCGATGAGATATCCTGGTCAAGAAGTAGATATCCTTGATATCTATTGTAATAATGTGAGCCCCCACATGGAATGCTTGTTCTTTCAGATCCCACATGTGAACTAGGTCTTCAAGTAACCTCAACTGTGCCCTCATACCCTGGATCTTAATTAATTTTAACAATCCACACTGTTGGAGGGCATTTACCATTCCTGGGTCATTCCCAAAAAACTAGGCTTCCTCCTCATGCTCTCTCTCATGCCATTCCAACATTTTTACCATGGAAAACCTGCAATGGAACATTAAAGAGGGATTAACACCATTATTTTCTTCCTTGGAAATTTTTTATTGGAAAATCTATCTTAAAAACATTTTGATCTGCGCCATCACAGGCCAGGGCATCTACATAGTGTGGAGTAGTCATATTCCAGCTTTAAGGCCTCCTGCGATGACCTTAGTTCATCGCAGGGGTCGATATAGGGCACCTGCGATGACCTCTGTGCATAGGTACCTTAAAAAAATTGACTCAAAAACCTATTTCTGACAAATGAAAAATGAATTTTGATCCATGGAAAGTTGAAAGATATGAAAATTACCTGTTCTACGGAGACCATTCGTCGAATGATCAACCGTGCCTTTCACAATCTGCAGTGGCAAATCGAGGTAAATGGGTGGTTTTGGAGCAAAGTTTGGGTGAAATAACAAATGGAATGGTGAAATGAAGGTTTGCCCATTTTTATTAGTTTTTTCACTTTTTCATTTATATTTTATATTATTTTATATGTTTCACCTAAACCCTAAAGTCCTAATGGATTTGTAAGTATTTGATTTTTGTAGGTGAAGTCTAGGAGTGAGATCTTGAAACAAGCATTCATTTTTGGTTTGTTTTTGATATATTTGTACACATGTACAAATTCTTTTAAGGTCTTTCAGGAAAAACTCCGAGCAAGTCTTGATTCTTTATCATGCTCGTGAAACCATAAGAATGTAATCGAGTATTCTTTTGTCTTTTTTACGAACTCATAATGCTAGCATGAAAAACAAAACCCATAGAGTATCCTTTAACCTCTTTTCACGCTCCGTAAAAATGAAAAGATTGACGAGTGAGATTGTTCTTTTCATGCTCGTAAAAGTATTTGAAGAAAAAATTTGATGAGAGGTAGGTTATCACTTTTTTGGTCTCATTGGATTAATTTATGAAAAATGAACTGATGGAGTTCTCTTTAAGTGTTTTTCAGACTCTCTAAACATGTAAAACCCCCGATTTTTCTCTCTTTGGACTCGTTAAACAAACATCGAAAGACCCATATGGGATCGAACCACTCCTTCTTAGGGTTCCTTAAACATACTCCGAGGGACTCATCCAAAGGATGAGCTTACATTAACAAGTATATGTTATCCTCCTCAACCTTGCATAAAAATAAAGAGGTACTCGCCATAAATGGTGGGGGAAATTGGGAAAGGAATGTGTCTCTATATTTGTGTTAGTGGCAATTATAGTCTCTCTTGAATATGACACCCCCCTCATCACTATGTTTGGGTTAGGAAATCCATTTATCTCTCATTTGACTATCCACATGTCCATATGTCTGGTCCTCCTTGACTTAATGCTTCCAATACTATTGCCATGTCGTTCATATGTTCAAGAGAAGTCCAACCTGAATAAGCCTTCTATCAAGTTGGCCATCTACAGTTATAAATTTTCTACCATGTTGGCCTTCCCTGTGTCAGTTTCAATTCACCTCATACTCTGATCTACTTCAAATATGTTACTTATTTCATGTCTCTGATGGGGCATACATTAAGGCCCTCCTGTGACAAGTCTTTTCCTGTCGAATTCAACTCATTATCCAGGAACAAGACATAGAAATCATTTAGTACCTTAGAGCCTGCATGTGTTAATGGAAGGTCTCTTCACTTCCAATAGTGGGTTCAAATCATTGGCCCCTGATTGGGAGATTCCATCGAGTGTTCGACTTCAAATCATTTATTCACATTTGTTGGATTGTACTAGGGTACCTTGGGAGTCATTGACATCAATGGTGATTTCCCTTGCACTTGTTAAGAGTTCTCAGCATTGAACGGTAATCAAGTGGTTTCTACCATGTTCGACTTCAACACCTATAATCGCATGGTTATATTCGTACTTAGGGATGTTGGAAATGAAGACCCTAGATCTCATCATTCTGATCCATGTTGCAATGGATTATTTATGATTTTTATTGACACATAGATCCACTGTGTATGTCTCGTGTCTATGTCCAAATATTGAGTCACTTTAACACATAGATCCACTGTGTATGTCTCGTGGCTATGTCCAAATATTGAGTCATTTTAACACATAGATACACAGTGTATTCCTGGTGGCTATGAAGATTCATTGACATGGATCCATGATGTATATTTAGTGGCCATGACTCACTTAACATTTTGTAAACTGAGTATGGGAATGCCTACCTTAGACAATGGTATATTATTATGTTGATGCTTGACCATTTGCAGGTTCCCGATTGGTGTGCTCCTTGTTTCTGATACAGACATTATACAAAGTATTTCGGTTTTCACAATTTCTAGTCTAATACTTTGGGGGGAATTATGTTACACATTATTTTTCTCACCCCAGTGATCCATTGACAAACATGTGTTCATGTTCCAAAAAAAAAATCTTTTACCATGAGGGAAGTGACTGACTTTTTCTTCTTGAAAAACTTATGATGAAAGGTCGTCGTAGGTTGCACTATATGAAAGGTGCGATGATGCCTGATCATCACCTCCTTCCCTGAAGCTATCCTGTGACGTCTCCGTAGTCGTCTCTAGAGCTAGGGTGCGACGATGTCAAAAGACTAAGAAAAGGTCAAGTTTCACTAAATTTATAGAAGGGGATATTCTAGAATATGAGGTGGTGCCCAAATTGTTTGGATCTTACTCACTTCTCTAATTTGGTGGGATCATCCTAGTCTCTTAAACCATCTCTCTTTCCCCTATATAAAGGGGGATCTCTCATGGAAAAGGTTAAGCACATAAGGTTAATTCAAGGCTAATAATTGGATGAATAATTCTACTTTAGTTCATACTTGAGGGCTCCATTTCAGTTCATCAAGTCATTATGGATCTTCTTCATTCAAGCTTGGGGAAAGTGTGTGTTGGAGCAAAGGGTCATTGAGAGGGAACCTTGCAACATCAAGGATTTGGTTGTAATCTCCACTTTCACTTTAATATAATACAGTGATATGTTTCTTTCCCATAAAATTTATATTTTTTTATTGTATGATTCATTAATCACATGCATAAGTTCTTGTTAAGTATATTGGATTTCTTTCACTTTGGTTGGCTTGTGTTCCCTTATAGATTAAATATCACAGGAGGACCAGAGTATATCTAGGATGATGATGGAAAGAGGAAGTGACATTTAAACGGTATGTTTCCTATCTCTTATTAACTAGTAAACTCAATAGTTATAACTTAGGGAAAGCGCCATATTATGTTCTATTTTTTTCTAGATCTAGGTGGATCTAGGGAGATCAGTTTATGTCCTCATTTACCAATAAATCCCATAACATTATTTCTCTCTCCCCCTCCCTCCCACTATCTCTCATCTCTCTCATACATATACCCTTCTCTCCCCTTTACTTTGTATCCCCCTTCTTCTCTCTCCCTCTTTCTCTCTTTACTTTTTTCTACCTTGATTCCCTCCCTCTTTTCCCCTTCCTCTTACTCTCTCTCTCTACCCACTC
>JASDQU011027104.1:31960-45194 GCA_032191745.1 Picea mariana | reverse complement strand
ATAGAAACAAGTCATGATCCTGGGTATAGTCACTTTCGTTCCTCAAATAAAATTTAAACAGTATATTCATTGCAATATGAATCGAACTGATAACACGGAGGCGTAGACCAACACGAGTCAACCGACTGGGTATAACTCTTATGATTCATATCTTTTCACGATTTGGGTGTATAAAGAAGAATCATATTAAACATAATCCAAACTGTATTCGAGCTTGGTCGAAAGTCACCGTAACAGTTAACCATATCACAATTGTCGCCAAACATAGCATGTGCATCATAATGAAATCCAAACGAAACGTGATTGTGTCCAGAATCAAATATGAGAAACAACTTGTGTTTATGACAACAGAGCATCCAATTTAAGCCAAATCAAACCAATATGATCCATACCAAGATCAATCAAATCTAAGGAAATCTAATCAAGGCTAAACTGGGAAAACGAAATTTGATTTATCAAAACAAAACTATGTACATAATGCATATAATGTGACAGAGAAAATCCACGCTGTAGACAGAGCTATTCACAGAATTCAAATTCGTTATATAAACAAATGGTAGAACATATCTGTGAAGCTACTCAAACTATGACAACTTTGAATTCACGACCGCTGTAGCTGACTCCACATTTTTAAACAAGATAGAACCTGTCGTCCTCTATTTCTTATCAGTGGTCTGTAACTCAGCCTTTTGACTGGTAAGCCGTGCAAATTGGTCCTCCAAATAGTGAATTCTGGACTGTAGCATAGGTACATCAAGATAATATCTTTCCAACCATGAGCCGCATTGATCACAGGGTGGCATTGCAGGTTTATGAGAGGGTTTGGATGAATGACCAGGGGCTTTACATGGCAGCTTAATGCCAGGGTAATCAGGGTCGTTTTGCAAGAAAGGTGSTAGGTTAGACACAAAGTCATATGAGGGTTTGGCACACAAACCTTCCGAATAGAGATATTCACTCGCCAAAAAATGTTCGACCTCTGAATCAGAGTCCTCGCTCAACACGATAGGGTCAGGATTGATAGGGGGTTTCGGCTTATTCCTCTCCATAYGAGAGATTAAATGGGCAGTATTTTTACCTTTGGCATTTACAGTGGGTTTYGCTTTGGCYTTCTTTCCCACAGGCTTWACAGTCTCGGCATCCTTGGTCACATAGTGGGGTAGGTTGATAGGTGAGTCGGGCAAGGGTTTAGGTAATAGAATACTATAGGGTACCAGGGGTATAGCTTTGGCTTTGGTCACCACAGGTTTGTCAACCTGTGGAGGATTCAAATCCACAAAATTATTGCGAGCAAGGAAATCGTTCCAACAGTCTCGGTGTAACCCCAAATGATAAACAACAAACATTTTGATCAACCCATAGTGAAAGAGGCTACCATCAACCTAGTTCCTTTTGTATTTCTTAGACATTTTGAACAGGATTCTATGCAGATAGTATGGCATATTGAGCTCAAAACCAATAAAAACCATAAGCAAACGAAGGTGGTGTAAGAAAACAAACCCATACCAACCCTCGCAGGTGATAAATTGTTTGATAATCATCAGTAACTAATGCCAACACTGTTTAAGCATGGTGACATGCATACCTTTGTCACAGGAGATAACCTTTCGTGGCTGGAAGAGCAAAGTCCAAGGGACTTCTTCTACCCTGTAATTCTTGGACCATCGTTGTCCAGTGACAGGCAGACCAGTAGCATGACTTACAAACTGCTCGTCAATTTGCAATTGAGCATCATCGACCTTGGCTCGATATCCATCAAAGGTCAATGCGAATTGTCAGACAACGCAAAGATTAAACCCTTCGAATTTCTGTATGAACGAGAGCCACTCATTTTCCTCGAGGTCACTGCGGGCACTATCAAACATCAACAGAGCCTGACTGCTATTAGGTTCAGCTCGAATGACAGGAGCCATCGTGCAAGCACATGGTAAGGGTTTGGGTAGAGTTCATCAACACAGAGTAACAACGTTACCCGAACCAACAACAATGAATCTAGCCAAAACGGGTAGGCATTAACACAAGCATGCGAAGGTGGTGGATTTGTTTACCGCCATGCAGAGCAATAATGGTCGCAGTACAACCGCTGATATGGCTATTCAGATCATAATGGTGGATTATATATTAAGTCATGTGTTCAGCTAATCAAAATCCAACCAATACATGCCAGCACTATCATAGTGTTCAAAACATTCATCGTATAAGTTAACACCAAAATTGTATATGCGCCCATGTATCAATCAACATTTAACCAAAGTTCCAAATCGAATTCATATGGCCGACTAGCCTAAGTTTATGAAAATTATCATAAGGATTATGTTATACATATAAAAACTTAATCCAAACCCCTATGCATTTTATAGAATCAATGATCAAGCTAGTGATAAAATGTATAAATCCATATGCTCAATGCCTCACAAACTTAATAAAATCAAGTTATGCAATCCATATATAAATATCCAATGAGCATAGTTCAAAAATACTTTCAGCCATATAACGATAAACCAAAGGTAAGTGCCACTCAAAACATCAATAAAAATATTATGACAGTTCAAGTAACGATGGAGGAATTTTCACGCTTACAATCATGAAAACCAAATGTAGACCAATTTGCAAGTGTCGCAAGAAATGAAAATATCTTCCATTCGCAAAATGTGACGACAATTTGAAGTTCAGAAGACATAGGTGTAGGAAGATTATAGGACAATAGAAAAAATTGAATTGGCTGCCAACAATGGTGACACACTGGGAGAAGCAGTTATCTCTGTTAAAAGAAATAAATCCAGATTAGGATGGCACAAAAAATTTCAACTCAAAAACAACAACCAGAAAATTGTACAAACATCATCATTTACCATCTTTTCCAGCGATGTTTTAAAAGATGAAAACTAATAATAGTCTTAAGATCAACAAGTCACGATATTAATTATAAAATCTTCAATACTGTTGGCATGGCCACTGCTGCCAGCAGGCGTCCATAGCCTCCACAGGGTTTCCATTTAACCCACTCAGACATCTGTATCCTGTCAAGAAACTCTAGATCAGAATAAAGGACATTAAAGAGGTTTGTTATATTTTTTTGCACAGATTTTCGTGTACCCAACATTGCTTCGCTGCCAGCAGGCCTGTTCAGTACCCCAACGAAGTTGTCTTGGCGCCATGCTTGTATTTACCCACTGCCAGCGGACCTGTTCAGTATCCCGGCGGGTTTACAAACACTTCCCACAACTCTTATTAATATTTTTATTTTGTTTTCTTTTGTAAATATATCACTGAGCAGGGTGACGCTGATAATCTTGATTTTTAACATATTTTTTCAGACCTCATCAGAATTTTTTTATCAGTGTCCTTTATTCATCTCCAGAGATGTTTTATTTATAAAAACAACTTCCTATGATAGGGAGACATCTTTTGAGTCATTCCTTTACGGAAAATGGACAGCGTAAAAAGATAATAGATGATCATGACAAACTTTGCTCAGAGATTGAAATCAGTAAACTTCTTTCAAACAACAAAATTTTCCAACATAGATATCAATTTAGCAATACATCATTGATGTTNCACTGTCCTTTATTCATCTCCAGAGATGTTTTATTTATAAAAACAACTTCCTATGACAGGGAGACATCTTTTGAGTCATTCCTTTACGGAAAATGGACAGCGTAAAAAGATAATAGATGATCATGACAAACTTTGCTCAGAGATTGAAATCAGTAAACTTCTTTCAAACAACAAAATTTTCCAACATAGATATCAATTTAGAAATACATCATTGATGTTTGTACAAACTTTCAAAAGTTATTTCAGCGAAGAAATTTTTGTATGGTCTTGTCTGAATGGCTTAGTGTACAGGTATGCATATCTTTCAAGAAACACAAAAAACAAGTTGATCAATTCAAATCAAAACCAAAACAGAAAGCAAACGAAAGGTGAAAACAAAAGAAATATTTACATAATATACAAGGGAAATTATCAAGCAAAGTATCTTTTCAGAGCTTGGCCATTCACTGGATAGGTGTCAAGATTCCCTTCAAGATTATGTAATTGAAAGGAACTAGGACCCAACTTTTCAGAAATTAAAAATGCCCAAGACATAAGTTTTGAAACTTGGTGTGCTCACCTTTTCCTTCGTGTGGTTTGTCTCACTTCAAGACGAGATCGCCTATTTCAAAATTTCTATCAGAAGTAGAATTAGAATCGAACCAGCTTTTAATCAATTGTTGATGTTGATCTAACTTACGCTTAGCTTGTGTTCTTACTTCTTCCAACTTCATCAAAGCGTTAATACAACTTTCTAAAGGACGACAATCTTCTTCTTGGACTTTTTGTAACAATTGCAGTGAAGGAAGAAGAATGTGAGGTGGAAGAATGGCTTCTCTGCCATAAATGAGGAAAAAAGGGGAGTTACCTATAGCGGCTTTGGGAGTTACCCTATCAGCCCATCGTGCATTCAGCAGTGCATTGTGCCAGTTCTTGTGATTTTCAGCCACGGTTCTCTTGATAATTTTGATCAAGTTCTTGTTTGTTGATTCTGCTAAGTCGTTACCCTGGGGGTAGTAACTAGCAGAATACTTCAGCTTTATTCCTTTCTCCAAAGCAAACTCACTCATCTCAAGAGAGAAAAAGTATGAATCATTATCAAAGACTAGACAATCAGGGATACTGAAACGAGTGATGATATTTGAGTTCAGAAAAGAAATCACCTGACTTGTGTTAATAGTTATTAGCACGACGGCTTCAGACCATCGAGTAAAGTAGTCTGTGGCTGTCACAATATACTTGTGTTGTTGTGAGGATGGAGGGTAAATAGGACCTATGATATCAAGGCCCCATTGCTGGAAAGGAGAATCGACTGAGACGGGTTCAAGGGGAAGGCTGGTTTTTGCAACTGCCCTGATGCTTTCTGACAGATGATACATTTACGACACAAGGCATGGGCGTCCCTAAAAAGCGTAGGCCAGTAGTAACTAGCTCTTAAAACCTTATGAGCAGTGGTATCGCCATCGAAGTGACCACCAGCTTCTCCTGCATGCAACTCAAGCAAGACTCTTTCTGCTTCATCTTTTTCGAGGCAGCGCATTAGTACGCCGTCAAAATTCTGACGAAACAGTATACCGTTAACTAGATGAAAGGAGGCGGACTTTAGTCTCAATGCTCTTATTTTGGCAGGGTCAAGGTGACGGGGTTTTGATCCGTGTTCAAGGAAGAATATAATATCGTCGTACCAAGAACTTACGAGGTTTTGAGTGCAACAAATCAAACTTTGATCACGTTGTTCTAGGTCTAACGTATCACTATCCTCTTGCTGTCCTATTTCTGAATCAACAACCAACTTACACAATCCTTGGCCTCTTACAATCTGTGCTGGGGTGATCTCTAAGTCATACTCCTGCAAGGAGGTGACCCAGTTGGCTCTCTTCTCTCCTAACTCCTTTTGTACTAACAAGTTCCTTACGGAAGGGTAGGGGACAATGACCTGCGTCCTTGACTTCAAAAGATAGGACCGAAAATGCTTAACTACTTTGAAAACAACGTAGGCTTGCCGATCAACCGCTGGGTAGTTAATTTCATCACCTTTGAAATAAGAGCTCATAAAGGCGATGGGTACTTCTTTGTTCTCGAAATTCTTCTGAGTTAGGACTGCAGCATAGGAACGATCAGAGGTAAAAGTATAGAGTGTAAAATCTTGAGAGAAATCAGGGCTCATGAGCGACGGAGCGTCTATTATGGACTTCTTTATATCATTAAAATATTGGTTTTCTGTGGGGCCCCAGTGATATTGGGTGTCTTTATTAATCAGGTTCTAGAGAGGCCTGACCATTTCGGAGAAACTGGGGACAAATCTTCTCACGAAATTAATCTGGCCTAAGAAAGACTGCATGGATTTTTTGGATGTAGGTGGGGGAAGTTTAACGATGACTTGAGTCTTCTCGGGGTCAATAATCATCCCATCACTAGACACAATGAATCCTAGTAATTTACCTTGTTCTACTGCAAAGATGGACTTCTTGGGGTTCAAGGAGATGCCGTATTTACGACATCGTAGCAGAACGTCTCGTAAGTGAGCTAGATGATCGTCTTTTTTTTTAGAATAAATGGTCACATCATCTAAGTAAAATACTACGGAGTGATTTATTAAGCCTCGAAAATCAATGTCCATTTCTCTCTGAAAGGTAGTGCCAGCATTAATCAATCCAAAAGGCATTTTGTGATAAGCATAAGTGCCCCACGGGGTACGGAAGGTAGTTTTTAGTTGGTCTGGCGGAGACATCAAGACTTGGTTGTATTCAGAGAAACCATCCAGTAAGGATAGCCTCTCGGAACCAGATACTTGTTGAAGAATATGTTCCATGGGAGGGACAGGATAATTATCTTTGTCAGACGCTTTTTTGAGGTTTCAGAAATCAACACAAAGTTGAATTTCCCCATTTTTCTTCCGAACTGGGATGAGGTTGGATACCCATTGAGTGTGTCTAATAGGAAAAATTATTTTAGCACTTAGGAGTTTATTCAATTCTTTTTGAATGGTCGGTTCTACTTTAGGATGCATTTTCCTCAGTTTCTGTTGGAAGGGTAAGGTTTGGGGCTTCATCGGGATGACATGCTGTATAATATTAGGATCAAATGTTTTAAGATCGTCGTAGGTCCATGCAAAGACATCCTTAAATTCTTTAAATAATTTAACAAAAGCAGCTTTTTCTTGCTTAGAACATCCCAAGCCTAGATTGATACACTAAGGATTTTCATTAGTCCCTAAATTGACTTTTTCATAAGATAATGAAGAACTATTAGTTTTGCAATTGACCGTCTTTTTGAATTTATCTTCAAAATCATAAAACTTTTCTAATCTAACAACAGATTTGGGTATGAAATTTACCATGTCCGATAGAGCTTCAGGAGATTTCGGATTAGGTATTACCGTAAAGTCGTGCAAATTGTCGTCCTGCGTTTGTTCATCTATCACTGCGCTTTGAAAGGTTTCTTCCATGTGCAGAAAGTTAATGATCTGCTGATCATCGTCAAATACTCTCCAGTTTGTGATATTGTCAGGAACCGATGGTCGAAACAATAGCTCCACCGAAAATGTGTTTGGGGATAATCCTTTTGCAGGAAGAAGTTTAGAGGCAACATTAGCTAGCAGATCTGCTTCAACATTATTTAGTCTAGGAATGGAATTTATATTAAAAGCAGAAAATTTGTTCATTAAACTCCATACCTCAGACTGGTAACTTTTGAGATGCAGGGAAAGACAGTGTATAGAGTCTCTTACCTGTCTAACCACTATTTCAGAGTCGCCAAATACAACCAGATTTTAAATGTTCATGTCTACGGCTTTTCTGAGACCTTGCAGTAAAGCCTCATATTCTGCGATATTGTTAGTGCATTCAAATTCTAGTCTACAAGCCAATAATGTCTTGTTACCTGTCGGATCGATAATGATGCAGCCTGCACCAGCTCCTTCTTTAGACTTGGAACCATCGAAATATAGGGACCAAATTTGATTTCCATCGGGCTCATGGGACTATTGCATAGAAGCTATTGGTTGCACATATGCCATGATATCGGACTGTTGTTATGGATTGTTGATAGGTGAAACTTCATCCATGAAATTTATGAAGTAGGTGTCCATCCCTTTGAATTCAGGTGAATCAGCAGGAAATGTGTATGGTTCATTTGGGTCGTTCAAATCCGTGACCGTGAACTTAAGGTAACGCTCACGATTCACTCTGATCTTGTTGGGCTTACCATTCTTTGGAAGCCATAAGTGAGACCAGTCCATCGCGAAGTAACCATGTAGCTGCTCCGACCAGTCCCTGCTCAAAAACAAACCATACACTTCTGGAATATCCACTACAATTATATCAATAACCTGATGAACCTTTGGGTTAGACGATAATCTAATCAATACATTTTTTAGTTCACCTATAAATTTAACACCTGATCGATCAATTTGTATGATTTTCAAAGAAGATGGTTCCACTTCAGCATTAATCTTTTGGAAGACAGACCAAGGCATCATATTTGATGATGCTCCTGAGTCAACCATACAATTATGCACATTTCTGTTGAAGATTTCGAAAGTTAAAAGAAAAGGAGGTACATTCTTGCGAGTACTTAAAGTAGTAGCCTGTGGTTTCTTACTCGCAGTTTCTAATGCTACTTTATCTACATTATTATTTACATTATTTACATTATTTACAGGAGTTACAAGAAGGCTTCCTTTATCTTGAGGATCAGGATTATTTTTAGTGGAAGTCTTCTGTGACACTTTGTTTTGCACAACCTTGTTACCGTTTGAATTACCATTCTTGCCTTTTTCTGAAATATTTTGCAACATCTTTTGTAACAAGAATGGAAACTTCAACAACTCATAAATAGAAATGTTAGCGCTTAATTTTTTAAGATCTTCAACAACATCATAATCTAATTTAGGGCTGACATTACTCTGTTTCATTTCTGTTGATTTAGATGGCTTGGGAGGTAAAGTTGTAGTGTTCTCGACAGGAGGTTTGTTTGTTGTCTTACTCCTAGTGTTGTAGGGGTGAATAGTCTCGAAGTTAGCTTGAAAGATGCTATCCGAGAAGTGTCCAAAGATGTTTGGAGAAGACTCTTCTTCTTGAATTGTTTCTTGCTCGACTTCCTCCTAAGGGATTTCAGGAGGCATCAAGTTATCTTGGACTTCTAGAATTGTCTGAAGAGCACATTGCAAACTTTCTAGGTTCAAGCCTTTAGGGTTTGAATTAGGCCGATTGGTGGGAAAATGATTTCGGAAAGGAGTTTTGTAGGGTCCTTTACTCGAGGAATCTTCTTTAGTTGACCTTTTTAAATCTATAACTTGATTAGACAGTTTTTGTACAACTTTAGTTAAATTTTCCAAATCAGAGTTTTCAGGTTGTGTTTTGCTTTGTGTAGGTCTGAGAGGATTTCAATCTTCTTTTTGGAAGAAGAAACAGTCTCAGTTTCATTGCTAGAAGAGTCCTTAAGGCTAAGTATGTCTTTTTCAATCTGAGTAGCCTCTTCGAAGGCTTCTAACAATGTGGCCTTTTTAGAACGTTTGACCCAAATAGCTATGCTTTGATGTAGATATTTAGTGTAGTAAGCTATTACAAGACTCTCATCAGTCATAGAATCTGCAGGGATTCAATTTTTAAGCGTTAAGAATCTTTAACTTTTTCTTTTGGGTTCATTTTTAAGCTTGAAATATCCATGTCTAAGACCTCCGGAGGTTTACCATCTCCGAATTTTTCCAAAAATCATGACTCAAACTTTTCCCAAGACACTATGGTATGAGGTTGTTGGGAAAAGTACCAAGTGGATGCATTACCCTCAAAAGTATAAGGGAACAACCTATAGACAACATCTTCATGTTCAACATTATGGCTTCGGATGGCTAACATAAATTTTTTGACATGATCTTCAGCTATCTGTTTTGAATCGGGATCAAACTTGGGAAGCCACTTCTCCGGGTGCTTAGGTAAAGGGTGTTGGGCTCCAGGTACAGCTACAATATCCTGGTCCAACCATGGTCTAGCAGGTTTGTTCTGATTTTCCATTGGGGTAGTGGGTGTGAACAGCTGAGAAGGTGAATTGCCTTCGTCAGAAGAGGAATCTCCTCCAGAAGAGGAAGGATATGAGGGAGGTGGTGAAGGAGGTATCCTAGATCCTCCTGTAGTAGGATTTGTGTTTGGATCTGTAGGATTCACAGTGAGGTTAATATCACCTAACTGTTCTCTGATATCAGAGAAGTATAAAGGTTGACCCTACGGATGGTTTGGTTGCCTAAGACGTGCTAAGGAACTATGTGTTTTAAGAAGAGATTGACGGATGATCTCTTGTGTATCACCACCTATAAGATTAGGGGTTGTTGGCTCAACTGTGATCTGCGGATCTTTGGTTGAAGTAGTTGCTGTTTGAGGGGGAATATTATCTTGTGAATGGATTCTAGTCACTATAGGTGAGCAATTAGGGGGGGGGAGGAGTATTGTGGCCGCCTCGTGCCATTAATTAAGTTCAGGCCCTCCTTCTAGCGCCGTTTGTCGACAGGTGAAATTGTCCGTCTGTCAATTGAGAGAGTGGAACTGGTCCGGGGTTTTCCAATAACCCAAGACGTTTGGAATGAACCACCCTGACGGTTTTAACTAAACTAAACTAAACTAATCTAACTAAAACAAACTAAACTAACTAAAACTAACTAAATAAAAGAGACTAAACTAACTAAAATTAATAAAACAAATTAACTAAAAACTAACTAATACACTAATTTAATTAAAACAAACTAATAAATAACTGAAAACTAAGTATAAGAAACTAAATTAACTAGTATATACAATCTACTAATTACTATTACACTAACTCTATTAATTAAATATCTAATTACTAATTAGATTACAACTTATTCACAAATATACAATTTCTACAACTGGCAGATTTAAATAAAACCTGTAAAACTCATGTGCTTTCTGCCCTAAGACAACAAGATATGTTTTTTGATTTTTATATTTTATGAAAAAGAAATAAAACTTACTGAAATTAAACAATCTAATATATTTACTAAAATTAAACAATCTAACGCAAATCTAATTAAACTTATATCTAAACTAAACTACTAATAAGAACAGTAAACAAAGAGGTGACTAACTGACCTGGAAATGCTCCTAATTTGTCCTGTGTGTAATGACTTTGAAGCTGGTCGGAGGAAGTAAACTCGCACCGGTTTGATCCAAAAGCTTCTTGTAAACGATAGGCTGTGTTTCTCTTTGAGTTGTTTACAGGACAAACAAGACATAAAAAATCATCACAATCTTATGACTTATAAATCTATGAAATAAGGGAAACCTGTTATGAAAAAACTTATACCTTATAATTCAACTTATGAAGAAGAGAAATAAATCATTCACAAATTGAATCAACAATTGCTATGTTCTTTAAATACTAAGAAGAAAACAGGTATGGATAACAATGATTAAATTATATCATTTGCACATGATTAAGATATCTAAAGTAGTCATTAACCAGATACAAATTGATATACACAACATGAAACAAAATATTGATATAATGAGAAGCTAAAGCTGTAACAAAACACCAAATTCTTCCTCAGTCTGTATTAAAACTCCATATCCTTGTTCTCCCATGAATGAGGATGAACCTTATTACAAAAATAATAAGTATATATAAGTTTCTCCACAAGGTAAAACCTCCCTGTGGATAATATCAAATTGTTTTACATAATCTGGGAGATATCCCAAAATCAACTAAACTAGGAAACTAAAATGCAAGTGAAATATTTGAAATATCCCCTAACTGCTCATCAAATCCACTGCAAGTTCAAATTTATCTGCAATAGACCAAAAATATCAAGTTCGAAAGGTATTTCATCAAAAAAACAATAAGAATTTGATTCTACAGACTTAGCTACAGAATCATCTGATTCTATAGCTAGTCTAAAATAGCATACAGGATCAAATAGAAATCAAACCAAATCTTTTAAAATAATTAAATCCAATTTTCTTTCAATAAAGATTAAAAATAAATCACTAATGATTCAAATGATTTCATCATTCAAATTTAAACAAGATCAAAAGTGATTCAATCGAAACAGGGATAAGAATACTCTGTTTTTCTTTTACCATAAAATAGGGTCAAACTGTAATAAGACTGTTTCATATCAAACGAAATTAATAGTGAATCATATCGTATGAGATACGATCTAATCCAGCCCAATCATAATCCATTTGTTATGGCTATAATAATGTAGCATAAGATTCAAGTTGTTTTAATTAAATACGAATATGGGAAGACTGTTACGATTATGGGCAAATAAAACATTCATAACAGCATCAACCAAAATTCGCCATAGATTTCGATCGCTGACAGTTAATAGGAAGAATCAAATAGTGATCACAACCATCATCATATCGATAGAATTGATAATCGTAAACTGGGCAACAATTGAAACAAATCGTGACTGAGTTAAATATAGAAAAAAGTCGTGATCCTGGGTATAGTCACTTTCGTTCCTCAAATCAAATTTAAACAGTATATTCATTGCAATATCAATCAAACTGATAACATGGAGGCGTAAACCAACGTGAGTCAACCGACTGGGTATAACTATTATGATTCATATCTTTTCACGATTTGGGTGTATAAAACAGAATCATATTAAACATAATCCAAACTGTATTCGAGCTTGGTCGAAAGTCACCGTAACAGTTAACCATATCACAATTGTCGCCAAACATAGCATGTGCATCATAATGAAATCCAAACGAAATGTGATTGTGTCCAGAATCAAATATGAGAAACAACTTGTGTTTATGACAACAGAGCATCCAATTTAAGCCAAATCAAACCAATCTGATCCATACCACAATCAATCAAATCGAAGGAAATCCAATCAAGGCTAAACTGGGAAAACGAAATTCGATTTGTCAAAACAAAACTATGTACATAATGCATATAATGTGACAGAGAAAATCCACACTGTAGACAGAGCTATTCACAAAATTCAAATTCGTTATACAAACAAATGGTATAACATACCTGTGAAGCTACTCAAACTATGCCAACTTTGAATTCACGACCGATGTAGCTGACTCCACATTTTTAAACAAGATAGAACCTATCATCCTCTGTTTCTTATCAGTGGTCTGTAACTCAGCCTTTTGACTGGTAAGCCGTGCAACTTGGTCCTCCAAATAGTGAATTCTGGACTGTAGCATAGGTACATCAAGATAATATCTTTCCAACTATGAGCCACATTGATCACAGGGTGGCATTGTAGGTTCAAGAGAGGGTTTGGATGAATGACCAGGGGATTTACATGGCAGCTTAATGCAAGGGTAATCAGGGTCATTTTGCAAGCAAGGTGGTAGGTTCAACACAAAGTCATATGAGGGTTTGGCACACAAACCTTTCGAATAGGGATATTCACTCGCCAAAAAACGTTCGACCTCTGAATCAGAGTCCTCGCTCAACACGATAGGGTCAGGATTGACAGGGGGTTTCAGCTTATTCCTCGCCATACAAGAGATTAAACGGGCAGTCTTTTTTCCTTTGGCATTTACAGTGGGTTTCTCTTTGGCCTTCTTGCCCACAGGCTTAACAGTCTCGTTGATCCAGGTGGATATCGGTGGCCACCCACCTTCTCCAACTGGCCCAAAACATGTTTCTGGCAATTTTGGTAATTTACTATTTTTAGCAGTTTTAACTTCCGGGGCCATTTTGAGGCCCT
>JASDQU011027104.1:0-31860 GCA_032191745.1 Picea mariana | reverse complement strand
CCTTATTCTATTTTATTGAAAGGTCTTATTAATATTGACCTTTATTACATCCAAATACATTGATCTACCTATGTGCGGGTTAGGACCTTAACATAATTCCCCTTTTTTCCTCATCTACGGAAGAGAATCCATTCTCCCTCCGCATGTCTTACTTCCTTCTCTACAACTATCGTAGAAAGTTCAAGAAGAAGAGTGCCCTCCCCTAGAAAACCAGATAAATGCTTTGTTAAAACTAGAGGAGGTGAGAACACAAGAAAAGCATAAATTGGATCAGCACCAACAAATTGTAAGAAGTTGGTTTGATTCAAATTCATCTTTTGATAGGAATTTTGATGTTGGAAATTTGGTTCTCAAGTGGGACAAAGCCTACGAGGGTAAGGGGGAACATACCAAGTTCCAAAACCTATGGCTGGGACCATTTGTGATTTATGAAAAATTGGGTCCTAGCTCATTTTGTCCGCATAATTTGGAGGGAAAACCAAACACTTGTCCGATGAATGGAGAGGCTCTCAAGAGATATTTCACCTAATGATTTCTGATCCACCTTCTTGTAAATATTTTTGATTTTTTTTTCTGTTCTTGATTTTGGTTATTTTCATTTTACTTGATTTTGATTTGTTTTCTGAATCATTATGTCTGAATCACCATTTAAATTGTTGAAGGGAATCATAACTCTTGTTATGTAGCAGCAGTTGATAACTTTTCAAGCATCTGAGTAATAAGTGCTAAAACTCAGATCAATAGAGGGAAGTTTATGTTCAAACAGTGTTCCTGATTTCTCATTAAAAACAAAGGAATATGCAATTATCCTTAACAAACTTCTAACACTGTCCTTGTTTTAAGGAAAACAACTCAAATGTACGTTCCCATCCTCAATATGGTTTCTTAATAGAAATATAAGTGTCCAAATCATGATAAATGTCATCAAAATAGAAAATTAATTTGCAAATGATCAGACTTTTCATTCCAAACTATGAGATTTTCAGTATCACCCCACTCTCTTGAATATCACAAAGTTTCTACAAATTTATAAACAAATTATAGAGAGTTGGAAGCACTGTAATGTGTGGGAAGTGTTTGCAAACCCATCGGGACACTGAAAAGGTCTGCTGGTAGTGAGTAAATGCACTCATGATACGAAGGAAACTTTGTCGGGGTATTGAATAGGCCAGCTGGCAATGAAGCAATGTTGAGTTTAAGAAGATTCTTAGGTATGTCTTTTTATATGATCAAGCATGAAGATGTTTTTATCATGAATGGACGACTCTTGGACAGGATAAAGGTACTATAGTGGGTTAAATGACATCCCTGGCAAGGCTATGGATGCCTACTGGTAGCAGTGGCCCTGTCAACGGTATTGACATTATCTGTATAAACATTGCTACACCCATAATCTAAATTAGATACCAGATTACATTTTTGAATAGAAATACATTTGATGTTGAACTTATTTATTTTCTAAGTTATGATTGGGGTTCTTGATCTGTTGTTGACTATTTCTAAAAAAATATTTCATCTGACCCCCTGACATAAAAATTTTGGTGATACAGAGATAACTGCTTCGCCCAGTATGTCACCATTGTTGGAAGCCAACCATTCTGTCGATTTTTATCACAATTAAAATCACCACAAAGATATTATACCTTTATGTAGCTTCCACCTCCTTAAATTTATAAACATTCATGTTTTTGGGTTTCTAGGCGATGATTGGGTTAAACTTATCTTATTGAGTTTTTTGTTTATTTTGTTTTAAAATTCATGACTGCAAGCATGAATTTAAATAAAAACTTGGTTTGGGTTCTGTAGTTATATTTCTACCTAAGAAATTTCACTTTGAAGGCATCCATATGTTGCTAAGCTTCAATTTTTATAAATTCATTGATTAATTCACTATCACAATTTTTATGTATTATGGGTATCATGACTTAATTGGTTCTATGGTTGATCGTTGGTTTTAATTTGTGAAATGTATGAATGCACAAACATTGTATTAACATTCAATATGGGTTTCATGCTCTCAATAGTCATATCAACATTCATGTCACTTGGCACAGGTCTGATGTACCCATGACTTTACCTCACCCTTTTGTCCTATGTATTAATGAAACCATTCATTATTCGAATTGGCGTTCGATACTGGTGGAGGGTTTGATATTCATTATGGGTAGTGGTTCATAGTTCTGCGTGCCCTATGGTTTTTTATTTTCCCAGAATGATCCAAGTCTCCCCCATATGATATCTTTTGTGTCCTTTTCATGGTGGCCATGGCCCCTTTGGTTCGAATCGAACCAAATGACTGTCAAGCCTTTCTTTCCCATGATGATGCCATTGATGATTTGAAGGCTCATGGTTGGGATATCTTCCTCCGGAAATTCGATGGTTACAACCTTGCGGTTGCACAAACCTTTACATAGACATTTGATGGGTTTAGGTTCAAGGTCAGGAATGTGCAATTCGAGGTCACAAAAGACTATGTCGCCCAAGCAGTAAGACTCCCGCAGGTAGGTTAAAAGTGGTTTAAAATTTCCAAAATTGAGGATGTTCCATGGAACCTTTTCATGGTCTCTCGCAAGTCTACCTGTTGCCCTAAAGGTATTCCTATTAACCTCTTGAAAACTAGATGACACGACCTTATTTTGAATTTGAAGAAATTTATAACATTCGAAGGTCAGTATGGTTTGGTATTTCTATACCATATCTGACTGCTCATGTTATTCATAGGCTTTGAGTTGAACATGTCATTCTACTTGTTAATGAACCTATATAAAATGTCAAAACACTATAAGCGACAGAGCATGAACTCTATGTTGAGTCTTTTTCATCAAAATCTCACTAAAATACTATTGTTATCAAACCTATCACAAATCAGGGACAATTGGGAGAGTTTCCTGAGCCAAAATGGTTTCTTCCTAGACCGACAATACAGTGAACCCGCCTTTAGATGTAAACCCCAGTTTTGATAGTCTCGTGACCGAAAATCAGGGTTTTAATTCACCTGATGGCTATGAAATTAATGAATCTGTGTCTATTGTTTTGAAAACCCCCTTGGTTAAGAAATCATGATGTATGTTCATGTCCAGGAAATCGTTGGAACAGGTAGTAGATGAATTAAATAGAAAATTTTCCACTGTTCTTGCAAATGAACCTAATCAGAATCATAATGATAAACCAACTGTAAGGAAACTTCGCGAGGGTAAGAAAAAACAAAGCTTAGATTTGAATTTCATGAATAAGAGTTCTGGTTGATTGATATCTAGAATTTTAAGGAATCAAAAAAAATGATCATTTGAGCCCAATATCTACGATCGAGGTCAATGATCATTGTTCAGATCAAGAGATAAATGATTTCCTTGCTTAGGAAGATCTAGACAACCAATGTCTCAGGAATGAAACTACTGGTCAAGATGAATAGTATGATTTTGTCTCTATATTACCTCCATGTCTCAAAGGCAAAGAAGGTTTTGTTGGCATTAGCCGCGACTTGAAACAAGCCACAGGGAAACAGGAAAAATTCGTTGCTGAATACATTCCACATCAGTCTGTTATAGAACCAGTGCATTGCGACACTTGCTTAGATTGGATAGAATGCTATTACAGGGACATTCCATTGTTGCAGGAACTTTTGGCAGATCGTAATGCTTTACTTGAACAGGAAAACCAAGAGTTGAAAGAATGTACAGAGTGAGAAAATAAAAGACCCAAGAGATCCGGGAATATAATCATCAAAAATACAACCAACTTCAAAGCCATCATAAATTCAGAACTGTCGGATCCTTAATTTGCTAATTTCTAATGGTAAAAAAGATTTTATTTTATTTTATTTTCATTTTGTTATGAAAAATCAAAATACGAAGATTTAATTTTGATTTCCTTTGTTAATAATAAGACTAGCTACAGAATCTATGATTTTGTAGCCAGTCTGTTTCTAAATATTAGTTAGCATTATTTTTTGAATATCAAATTTGTTTTGCTATCTACAGGAAATTGATGATTATGATGTTGATTACATGGAGAAAACATCTTGGATCATATGTTCTATTAATCAATAGTTTCTTTCTTTTATGTTGAAGAAACTTTGTTATTATTTTTACAAACCAACTCATACAAGAGTGGTTTCTAGTTCCACTATTTTTGTAATACTATCTATTTTGGGGGGATTGCACTCTATCTTGCAAGATAAGAGTATGTGAATCCTAATCTAGTTTAAATATTGGTCACTCTTAGTAGTGAGGAAATATTTGGCTGGGATACATTATGGACATATGATTTTGAAAACTGATATGGAGAAGTTGTTCATCATTTCTCTTTAGACCTGTGTGACACTTACCCCATTATGTTTCTTTCCTCCATCTTATGAAATGTTATTACGTTTGATGTAGACTTAGTCTGGTTATCGTATGGTATTTCATATTATTAAGTACTTTAATTATGTCTGTAACTTGTTTTTCCTTATTACATCTGTGATCAATCTTCCATTTAATTATTGTTGATTTATGCTAGATATTGAATGATGGATTACATGAATGATTTTTATTGAGTTTCCTCTATTTAAAAGTGTTCATTATTATAAGATCACCAGATCTATATATTTATCATTCTGTTGTTGCACTGATGCATCTTTGATTTTGTTCTAGGAGTATTAGCTATGTTCTATTACAGGTTTCCCTCATACGCATGACAGTTAGGAGCTTTAATTGCACAGGGAGATAAATTAAGTTTAGTCGATTAGTTACAGGTTAGTTTACTTGTTGTTTAGTTAAGTTATATATTAATGAAATAAGAACAACCCAAATAATCTTTGACTATTTGTCTATTCTTATTTCAATTATATTTGTTTAGCATTCATTAGTTTTAGAATTTTAAATATTCAACATAAAACAAAAAAATGTATGTGCTTTATTTATCTCTTTTATAAACACTTTCAAAAACATCCATTTCGCAAGATATCCAATAAATCTTGTAAATTGTACATATATTGTTTCTAATCATATTCACATATTCAAGTTTCTATTTCGACACTTGTAAATTATTAAAATTATATTATTAGTATCATAGCTTTATATATTAGTTTCTTTTCTTTTATTATTTTTAGGACATTATTTGTCCAATGGATTCATTAAACCCATCGGGTCATTTCATTCTAAATGAATTGGGTTATTTAGACAACCCTGGTCCAGATTTGACCTTCCTGTTGACGGTGTGTCAAATTTTCCTGTCAACAAGACTATTCAACCCTGCTTCTGAGTTTCTATTGTTGTCTTTGTTCTTGGAATATCTAGTACTTTCCACTCCTCAGGCCACTCCTTGACCTCCATGTGGAGGTCTTGGATTGTCATGCAATACTTCAACTACAACTACTCCTTGGTTGGATCCCTCTTTTCCTGTAGCCACATGCTATGGCACGATGCCTGGAAATTCACTATCTGTCCAAACTCCTGGATAGTTTCTAGGGAGATCCTTCATGTATCTTCCAATCTATTCTGGATCTCCATTAAGTACAATGTGAAAATGTCAATGTTTATTTTCTTTTCCTTGAGATCTATTGTGCTTCGAAGGGATGTGTAGCATGTTGTGCCACACTTTCCTCTCCTTGGAAGGAACAAAATGTATGTGGATTCTTTCCATACCACCAATACAATGAGGATGAGTAACAACGAGTAGTGGAACTCAGAGCCCCAATCTTGTGTGTCCTTGCAATCTTCTAGAAAATAATTTAGTAAATAAGGGGCCCATCTCATCGAGCTCCCCTTTGCACACTACACTGCAACTACAACTACCCCTATGGGTACCTCCTTATTTTTGCACTTGCGCATTAGTTTAAAACCTAAAAACTTGTTGTAAATATGGTCACAGTATCATTGATGTAACTCATCTTGATTCCCCTATTACCCCTCTTTGCGCCATACTTCTTCTTTATTTCATCTGAGATGGATTTTTCTTTCATTGTTTCCTCTAAATACTACTTTGTCTTCTCCCCATCTGTGGGTAGACCTGTGATTGATACAATTAGGTATACATTGATATTAACTATCCTCTCCATCCAAAGAATTCCTCCATGCACCCTTTCTAGGATTTTCTTGACACATCCATTAATGTGTTTACCACGCCCAAAGTGTGCTAGGTCCAAAAAAAACATGATTACTGTATTGTATAACCCCAAAATCCACTATGCAGGGTCCAAGATTTGCGCGCTTGATGGACTTCAAATGATAGACTTCAAATGCCTCAGTCCCAGCCTTGATAGTAATATTGATAAATTGGGTGCCTTGGTCACTCATCAAAATCCTTGGATAGCCAAATCTAGTGATCACTTGCTCAAACAGGAAGTGTGTTGTCGTCTTTGTGTTGCAATATTTTACTATTGTTTCTTCTGCCGATCTTGTTAAGTATGATGTTGTAGTAATGATATACCTTTCTCCTGACCTCTTTGTTGGTGGGTTAATTTCTCCTACAAATTCTATTTCCATTTGGAAAATACTTGCAAAGTCACTTGTTGTATTACAATCATCTCATCCCTTCTGTTAGGTTTACCAAACCTCTGACAGAGATCACATTTCTTGCAGTATTCCTTAGCATCTCTGGGAATTGTTGGCCACCATAGTCTTTCATGAAAAACCTTCTGTGCAGTATCTTTTCCAGTGTAATATCTTCCAACTATTCCCTCGTGTGCTTCTGCCAAAATTATAGTCCTTTCATGTTCTAGTAAAAATCTTCTCAAAATGTTGTCTGCGCCCATTTTGTATAAGTGTCCTACAAAAATTTGATATTCTGCAGCTCTAAATACCATATTTTTCTTTTGTGGAGTGTTAAAATCTTGTGGTACAACCCGTATACTCAAGTATTCAATAATATCATAAAACTATGCATTAGCTATTTGTACTGAAAACAACTGTTCATCAGGGAAGTTGTCATCCAAGTTGGTAGATTCCTCTCCATTAGTGACCCTTGACAGGTGATTAAGTCCTTCATTTAGCTTCCCTCTCTTAACTATCACTTCAAAATAAAATTCTTGAAATAAAAGCATCCATCTACAGATCCTCCCCCCCAACACTGGTTTGTTGACTAGGTATTTGAGGGTTGAATGATCTATGAACATATTAAAGTGTTTTCCTAGTAAGTAATGTCTGAACTTCTGAAGTTCATAGACCATAGATATTCTTTCTCTTTTTGTAGTATTGTAGTTCTACTCTTATTCTGACAGTAAGGGGAATATATGCACTGATTTTGGTGGTGGTAATTTGACAATGATTGCAATCTTGGTCAGATCTCCTACTCTTGGCTGCACCAGAATTGCTCCAAGTACTATAGTTTATGCATCTACATGTACATGAAAAGTGTTTTCCCAATCTGGGAATACCAGTATAGGTGTTGTGAATGTATTTTCTTTTAGGGTGTCCAACCCTTGCTAACATTCCTCATTCCACTGAAATTTGATATCCTTCTTTAATATTTTTTCCATTGGCACAATAATCTTCTTATACCCTTTTATAAAAAAAAATTAGTAACATGTGTGTCTCAATGTTTCTCTCAACTGCCACAATTATTTTGGTGGAGGTAAGTTGACAATGACTACAATCTTGGCCAAATCAACTAGCAAGCCTTGTTTACATACTATATGGCCCAATAATATTCCAAATGGTGTCCCAAAGATGCACTTCTTGATATTCAATGATATCTGACACTGACTGCATATTTCCAACATCAACCTTAACATGTCCACATGGTGTTTTAAGACACTATATATGGTCCAATAATCTAGATACACTTCTAAAAATTGATGTATGAACTCCTTAAAAGAAACTATGTCTACCCTTGAGAATATAATTGGTGCATTCTTCATCCCAAAAGGCATGACTGTGTACTGGTAGGATCCCCATTCCGTAGAAAAGGTAGTCTTGTACCTGTCTTCTGGAGATATTTTGATTTGTTGGTATCCTAAGAATCCATCTCTAAATGAATATGCTTCTTGCCCTCCCACATTCTCTAGGACTTCATCATTAAAAGGGGTAGGAAAAGGGTCATGTAGGAAAGCATAATTCAAATTTATTAGGTCTACACATATCCTTATGACTCCTTTCTTCTTCTCTTGGAATACCATAGGGATTATCCATTTATATTACTCCATTGGGTCTATGATGCCAACTTCCAACATTATATCAATTTCTACTTTCACTTTCTGATTATATATTGGATTTAGTCTATAAGGTTTCTTTCTGAAATATCTAGCCTCTAGTTTGAGAGGTATATTCATCTCTCTTATCTCTCCTGCTATGCCTTTCATATCTATAAAGGTCATTGGGAAAATGTCATTGTATTGATGGAGTAACTTTGTTATTCTTTCTATTGTTTGATCATCCCAGTAGTCCCCAATGCTAGCCATTTTGGGATTCTCAACTGTCCCAATGTTGAATTTCTTCACCTTGATCGACGTAACAAATACTTTTGATTCCATAGATGGACCTTCGACCTCTCTTTCACCTTCAAATTTTGTAATATGAATTTTGTGAAGATCATCTTCATATTGTGCTTCTTCCTGCACATGGTAGCATGACAATAGTTCTTTCACTATCTGTCTGTTTTGTTGTTGATACTCTGTCATGAGTTCAACCTCTGGTGTATTACTAAATATCACCCCCCTTATATGTTTGAGTATTAAATCCATGTTGGGGTTCTCATGTTCAAATGAGAAAGTGACTATAAAATTTTCTTTTAATGTGGTCCATTCTGTAGTGCCTCTATGTAGTTCCTGGTCTACATACCAATTTGTTGGAATTCCTTCCAATGTGTGGATGAAGTGATGAGGCCATTCCTCTAGTGGTGTCATCCTCCATAATTTCCTTCACTTCTCCAAGTGTTTTGTTGGTGTCCCCTGTCCATCGTATTTATGCATTTCCTTGGTTCCCTGCTCTGTTCCAAATCTAATGCGTAGTAGTTTCTTACATTGGTACCATTCCTTAACTGTTTCTTTGTGCACACCCCACAATCTTGCAGGTGTTGCCTTGAGTTCTATTTCCATGGCTAAAAGCCTATGATTTTCTAGTACTTCATCTTCATATATTGTTAATAATTCCTATAAATCATTTATTCCATGATGTTGGCCCTTGGTTATGTAAGGCAGGAAATATTAAGGAAGAAAGGTGAAGTACGAACTGCGTGGAAGGAACAGAGACTGAGGAGGGTTAGAAGTGGTAGAAAAGAAGGAGCGAAGTAAAGGAAAAGATAGTCGTTGCAAGAGAAGATAAAGGAAGATAAAGCATAAAATAAGATGGACTATGGACAACTCATCAAGTGGAAGAAGACACCAATGAATTCTTTGGAGCACCTCGTGGAAAAGAAGGAGGAACAGGATGGAAAATCCCTGAAAATATGGGTCAAGCGGACCTAGGGTTTTAGACCTAGGACTTTTGACCTACGGTTTTGACACCTAGACTTCGGTCTAAGGTTGTCTGAGAGTCATGTAATGTATAAAAAAAGGTCTATAATACCTGGGAGGGGGTGAATTCGTATTATTATTGTTGTGGCTCAAATTTTGTTGTTAGTCATTATTGTTGTTATTACTGCTGTTGAGAGCAATATAGAATTTGTATTCTGGATCTTCAGCTGGGTGCAAAGATCAACCCTATAGCTGGGTGCATAGGGAGGAAACAGAAAGAGAGAAAGAGAGAAGATCTGTAGCTAAGTGCGCAGAAAGAACTGTATTTTTTCATCTAATATATCAAGAAACATAGTTTTGTGGACATAGCCCTAGGGAGAGAGTGAACCACGTATATCTTATTGTATTTGTGGTTGATGTTGCACTTTTTGTTATTTGATATACTGTTACTGCATTTTTTTTTTAGATCAGAGATATGACTTGTGAAGTAAGCTTAAGAGTGGTAGAGAATATCTATATTGTTTTGCGTTTTGTTTTGCAATCACTTTGAATTTCCTCTAGTTGTAGAAACTTGTGTCCTGCAACCCCCTATTGCTACTTCGGGTGAGACTGCATATGCTTCGCAGGTGTTTCTGAAAGGGCCAATAATTAGGGTTTGTTGGTGCGTTGTAAGAGTTGAACCCTGGATCTTCCCCTATGCCAACAAATGGTTCTGTTTCCATGACCAGGATCTGATTGAGGGAATGTCAAGGTGGTTTCCATCGAAGATATAAATTCAGAAGTGGATAGAAGAACAAGAAAGGGACTTCGCCAAAGCTCAAAAAATAACCCTAGAATTAGTACATAATACTTGTTGGGAAGGTACATATTTACTGACATATATGATATTTTCTTTGGAGGAGTTCATAAGGAGTTATACGAGTGGTTAGCCAAATTAGAAGATACTTAGTTTGAGATCAGATCTAGACCACCTGTGGTTTGGAAAACAACATTGATATAGAAAGTCAAGAGATTTGATAATGTTGTGTCCAGAGAAGTGGATCTCTAGTTTGATATCACTATTGGAGGATACATCATTGATTTTTCTATTGACAGAGTAGAATCGTATAGTCAGGAAGAGAGGTATTTCTTTAAGGGACCTAGAGGGAAGTTTCTACACTTCTTGAAGCTAAAGATTAAAATTCTATTACATGAGAATAATATCCTAAAGATACAGTGAAGCTAATGTTCAAGAATTCAGACAGCGACAATGACACAGAGGCTGGACTCATGCACAGTGGGAGACTATTCAGAGAGGTTCCTCTTGTGAACCTATTTAATCAAAACTACGGAGACGAGGGATTATACAATGGAGAAGAAGAAGATCTAACAGAAGAAGAGTATTTAGAGTCCATGAAAATAGAGGAAGTAGGATCTGAAGTAATTCACCGAGGAGAACTAGAAACTTCAGGAACCATGCCTTCAGAGTACTATTACAAGCATATTAATACACACTCAGTCGAGAAACCAAGGAAGATCTATGGCAGATGAAATGAGGTTACCCATTTTTATGGGAGATGGATGCAAGGATCCTGATCAACACTGGTTCCTATGAGAAGTTTTTTGGAGCATTAAGCAAGTCACCGACGAAGATTTTAAGAGAGAACAATTCACTACTACCTTGAGGATCCCTCACTGAGCTAGTTTATGAAGTTTTTTTCAGGACCTAGACAACCTAAACTGTTGAATGACATTAAGATTGCTTTGAGTGTGGAGTTCAATAAGCCTAAGTTGGATTCACAATGTATTACATATTTGATGTAGATCAAGCAAAAGGTAACTGAACCTGTTTGGGAATTTGATCAGAGGTTTAAGACCCTGACATGTCATTTAAGTTTTCAGATTCCAGACGAATAGAATAAAGAATGGTTCATCGCTTCCCTCCTTCCACATATCAGAGTTCCTCTGATGCAATAGAAGGTCACTTCACAGGATGAAGCACTGGAGATCACCATGAAATTAGAAGAAACCCCTGTAGGAGAATCCAGTCTAGGTATGAGCCATATTTTAAATCAGTTAACTAGTTTATCTTTACAGGTGGAAGATATGAAGAAAGATAAAGGAAAAGAGAAAAGAGAAGATATATGGTGTATCAGATGTAAATCAGAAGGCCATGACAAAGATCATTGTCCCCTATTTCATGAATACTTGGCCTCTGGAGCACCTAATCCTTTGAAGCAGGTTATTGTACCCTTGTGTGAGGTATGTAGAACTAGACATCACCCTGGTGAATGTTATTATATGCAAAATTATGTCCAGACACCTACCAATATTTACTGCACATTCTGTAAATCTATGGGGCATGACGAGAAGGATTATAGGGGTTACGATCTCATGAATGAAAGATAAAGGGATACATATATAATTCAAGGAGAAATACAACAAGAAGTAAATAATGCGCAGTTCAACTCCCGAGGAAGAGGAAAATTCAACCCTTGTGGTGGATTCAGAGGAAGAGGATGAGGATGAGGTATGGGTCAAGGAAGAGGTCAGATCATTTTCTATAAATGCACATATCCTAGAAATTTTGGAAGGGATTTTCATAACCCTTGTACTACTTGCAACTACTATAATTCATTTGATCATATCATCGAAGAATGTCCATTTTTGTTAGTTAAACGCCAAGAGAGACAAGGAGGAAACCAACAAGTCCAATTGATATCAGCAAAACCTCATGGTAAGGAACCCAAAGTCATTTTTATTACTATAGGAGGCGATGTTACAGGAGAATATAGGTTGACTCCATGAAAGACTATAGAAGGATCATGGATTAGAAGAGTTGTAGAGAAGTCACAGTTGTTTGATCCACGGAGAGAGAGGCATACTTTCAAGGAAGTAAGGAAAAAATTTGTAGGAGAACAAGATTCTTCATCTAAAGTACAACCAAATGTAAGGGAATGCGAAATGCCACCAGCATTTGATCATTTTGTCTTATCTAAACAAGGAAAAGAGGTAAGCAAGCTCATGGACTTTTAATACAATTGTATCAATTTTATTAAAGATGAAAAAGTTGTGCAAGAATTACAACACCTAGTAAGACAACATGAAATTGAAAGAATAGACCCTATGCTAAGTAGAGCTATGAACCAAGTATCAAGTAAAAGAAGGAAAAACAAGGAATTACACCTTAACGCTCAGATTGGAGACTACAATGTGGACTATGTGGTCCTYGACTTGGGATCATAAGTAAATGTTATGACAAAGAAGACTTGGGCACTGATGGGAAAACCTAGATTGATTTACTCCCTTATCAGGCTCAAAATGGATAATCAGTAGGCAGTGAGCCCCTTTGGAAGACTAGAGAATGTCCATTTAGACATTGAAGGGGTAAGGACGTTTTCATACATTGAAGTGATTGACATTGTTGATGATAGTTGTCCTTATTGTGCATTGTTAGGAATTGATTGGGATTTAAAAAATTCAAATTTTGTTGACCTAAAGAAGAGAAGAATGAAATTTGAAGGTAATGTCCTTAACTTCATTGCACCTCTGGACTCAGATGAAGGTCACAGATACACAGAACCTAGCAAGGAAGAAGACCRTGCATATGAGCTAGAGAACATCTACAAATTGACAGCAAGACAACAGGATTACACTAATCCTACAACAGATGAAAATCTCAGCTGACGAAGTGAAAGTGCATGTTCATAAGAATACATGCAAAAACATTCCTAAAGAACAACGGGTACATAATTTCATTAACACATTGGACACTACACCTATCAACTGATATATTCAAGCAGAATTGCACTTCATCACTATAGATTGGTATGGTATGATTCATAACTTTATAACTACCTTCTTATTTGAAAGTCAGTACCCTACAGTAGATCATTCTTTACAGTACCCTATAAGGTTAATATTGGAACTGAGCAAATAAAGTTAGCAAATGTGGGAGACTATTGGAATGAGGCTACTATTAGCAAGATCATAGATCTATTGTATGAATATCAGAATTTTTTTCCAACCAAGTTCACAGACATGAAGGGAATTAAAGGTCCCATGGGAGAAATGGAGATCCCCTTGAGACCAGATGCAAGACCCATAAAGAAAAGACCCTACAGACTGAATCCCAAATATAAGCAGAAAGTTAAGATTGAACTGGATAGAATGATGGAAGAAAAAATCATAGAACCAGTTGAAGAATCTGAATGGATCATCCCTATGGTGGTCTAGGATAAGAAGTCAAGAGAAATTAGAATTTGTGTAGATCCAAGGAAGTTGAATAATGCATGTCTACATGATCCATTCCCTACACCTTTTACTGATCAGGTTCTAGATAATGTAGCAGGACCTCAGGTCTACTCATTCACAGATGGATTTTTAGGTTATCACCATATTAGAATTGCTAAGGAAGATTGACATAAGACCACATTTGCAATAGAATGGGGTTCCTTCCAGTACATTGTGATGCCTTTTGTCTTTAATAATGCACTAGCCATGTTTTCTAGGGTGGTGGTTGAAGAATTTAAGGACTTTTTACACAAGTTCTTGGAAGCATACTTCGATGATTGGACTATTTTTATCCTAATGAAAGATCATATTGAATTCTTGAGATTAATGTTAGATAAGTGCATACAATGTCAGATTGCCCTGAATCTGAAAAAGTGTATCTTCTTTTCACCCTTTGGAGTGTTTCTAGGGAATATTGTGTGTAAACATGGATTGTTGGTAGATCCTTCCAAGATTTCTATCATTGTCGATCTACCCTCCTCTACTTCGGTTAGACAACTGCACACTGCACTGGGACACACTAGATACTATAGGAAGTTTATTAAGGGTTATTCACAGATAACAACAACTATGGAGAAGCTATTAAAGAAACATAGTAAGTTCGAATGGACAAAATAATGCCAATAGAGCTTCGACACACTAAAGAAGAAAATGGTTGCTGCACCTATATTGGTTTTTCCAGATTGGGGTAAGGAGTTCAATGTTCATGTCGATGTTGCTTCCATTGAATTAGGAGCAGTTTTAGCACAGCCAGGTGTAAGAGACATTGACCACCCCATAGATTTTTCAAGCATGAAACTTTCTACAACTGAAAGGAACTATACTACGACTGAAAGAGAAGGCTTGGATATGGTATATGCGCTGCAAAATTTTTGACACTATTTGCTAGGAGGACATTTTAAAATGTTCATTGATCATTCTACATTGAAATACTTAGTCAACAAGCCAGTGTTAGGGGGGAATAATATGTAGATGGATACTACTATTCCAGGAGTATGAATTTGAGATTGTTTTCAAGCCAGGAAGAATGAATAAAGGACTTGACCACTTATCCAGGTTAGAACATGGAGAGGAAAATACTAGTCTGGAGGATACACTTCCAGATGCACAATTGTTGGCCATCAGAAAAGTCGATGATCACTTCGTCAAGATAGTTCATTTCTTTTCCACAAGAATGGCACCTCACGAGTACACAGTCATTCAGAAGAAACAGTTGGTAGTCCGCGCTACTGACTTTAAAATTATAGCTAGAGAATTATATAATATGGGATGAGATGAGACTCTGAGGAGATGTGTTATGGAAGAAAAAAGACCATTGATTCTTGCAGAAGCACATGAAGGCATCGCAGGAGGACACTACGCAGGGAAAGCAAAAACGCAGAAGATTCTCATAGCTGGCCTTTGGTGGCCTACTTTACATAAGGACGCTAAGTAATACTACAAAGCCTGTGATGTGTGTCAAAGAGTAGGGAATCCTTCTAGAAGGGATGAGATGTCTTTAGAACCATAATTAACATTACAAGTATTTGAGAAATGGGCCATTGACTTTGTGGGACCTATTAACCCACCAGGAAAGCACACAAGAGCTAGATACATCATCACTGCTACAGAATATTTGACCAGATGGGTAGAAGCAAGAGAAGTTAAGGACCGTAGTGCAACTACATCTACGGATTTCATCTTTGAGGATATTATAACTAGATTTGGATGCCCGAAGATCCTCATGAGTGATCAAGTCACACACTTCGTCAAAAAAACTATTGAAGCCTTGAATCAGGAGTTTGAAGTTCACCATCAGAAGAGCACACCATACCACCCATGGGCGAATGGTACAATCGAATATTTCAATAATATCTTGGAGACAACACTGACTAATATTTTTAGTGTTAATAGAGATTATTGGGATTTAAGAATTCCAACAATGTTATGGGATTACAAAACCACTTGCAAAAAGTTAACAACACAAACCCCATTCAAGTTAGTTTATGGCTTGGAAGCATTGGTACCTATGGAATATTTGGTTCCTAGTTTACGAATTGCATCATTTACATGCATGGATGACACAGGCACTGCTCAAGATAGGCTTGCACAGTTGCTAGAACTGGAGGAAGATAGGTTCATTGTAGGATTTCATCAGTAAATACAAAAAGACCAAGATAAGCCTTACCATGACAGACATATCAAGAAGAAAACATTTAAACAAGGATATCTGGTATTGTTATATGACAACAAGTTCATGAAGCATCCAGGGAAGTTTAGGACACATTGGCTAGGGCCATTTGAGGTTGCCTATGTTACAGAAAGAGGAGCTTTGCAATTGAAGACCCTTAATGGAGAATGGAAAGAAGGCTTGGTAAATGGGAGTCAAATGAAGCTGTATTGTGACAACCAGCTGCCTCACATCTCTTAGTAAAATTAAAGGAAGAAGGGTCTAGGTACCAGGTGCAGTTGAAACTAGGTACCAGACACAAAAAAGATAGTTTACACAAGATAGGGAGGGACATAGTAGAAAGCACAGGCTGCTCCATGCAATCTGCAGTCAAAGTGATACACAAGGTTCAGACTTGCAGTGACTCGAGACGATTCACATGTGAGTGTTGGGGGCATGTTGGCCCTTGGTTATGTAAGGAATCAAATATTAAGGAAGAAAGGTGAAGTATGAACTATGCAGAAGGTCCAAAGACCGAGGAGGGGTCGAAGTGGCAGAAAAGAAGGAGTGAAGTAAAGAAAAAGCTAGCCGTTGGAAGAGAAGATCAAGTAAGATAAAGCATCAAATAAAATGAACTGTGGACAACTCATCAAGTGAAAGAATTCACCAACAGAGTCTGTGGAGAACCTCACAGAAAAGAAGGAGGAACAAGCTGGCGAAGCCCTGAAAAATACGGGTAAAGTGGACCTAGGGTTTTGACACCTAGACTTTGGTCTAAGGTTGTCTGAGATTCATGTAATGTATAACTAAAGGTCTAGAAGACCTGGGAGGGGGATTGTTCATATTATTATTGTTGTGGCTCAATTTTTGTAGTTAGTCATTATTGTTTCTATTACTGTTGTTGAGAGAAATATTGAGTCTGTATTCTGGATCTTCAGTTGGGTGCACAGGGAGGAAAGAGAAATAGAGAAAGAGAGAAGATTTGCATCTAAGTGCCCAGATAGAACTGTATGTTTTCATCTAATATATCAAGAAACACAGTTCTGTGGACATATCCCTAGGGAGAGGGTGAACCATGTATATCTTATTGTCTTTGTGGTTGATGTTGTGTTGCTTGTTATTTGATATACTGTTACTGCATTGTTGTGTTAGATCAAAGATATAACTTACAAAGTAAGATTAAGAGTGGTAGAGAATATCTATATTGTTTTGCGTTATGTTTTGGAATCACTTTGCATTTCCTTTGGTTATAGACACCTGTGTCCTGCAACCCCCTATTTCTACTTCGGGTGAGACTGCATCTGCTTCGCAGGTGTTGCCGAAAGGGACAGTAGTTGGGGTTTGTTGGTGTGCTCTAAGAGTTTAAACCTGGGTCCGCCCATGTGACAACACATGAAAAATGGGAGGTTATCTGATTTTTGCACCCACCCATCTTACTGTGTGGTCTATTCTTGCACACTTTCTTGTCGACACTTCATGTAATATCTATTGCCAATTCTCCAAACCTGTAACTGAGTCAGAAGCACATGATATGATTCTTCTCCAGCTAAGTACCTCATCTACAGTTGGGTTCATATAATCATATTTGTGCATGGTGGTTCTGTATAACTGGTTTTCCTCCAAATCTAAGAAAGTGGGATCTACAAACCTTTATCCTTGTGACGGATCTAGTGGCACGATGACTATGTATTCTCCTTATTCAAATGTCATATTTCTTGTATTCAAGTTGATTATGGATTTGTTATCAAATTCCCAATCCATTCCAAGCAATGTTGGATAAGGTGTTGTACCATCTACTATTTCTATCACCTCAAAATTTTCCTTTGCGCACTCCATCCAAATCTGCTGTCACACCTTTAAGCCTTCCAATTGGAAAAACTCTATGTTGGTTTTCTAGCTTCAATTGGATAGGTGATTAGCCTAATGTGGCATCTACCATGCATTTCCATGTATTCTTTGGTAACACATTTACCTCTAAGCCTAAATCCAGTACAATATCCCCCATATTGGAATCTCCAATGTTAGCATTGAGTCTAAATTACCTACTTGTCCTCCTTCTCGTATGGAGGTGATTGACCATTTTTTTCTCTAACTTACCCTCTACCTCTATGTTACATATTTCTAACATAGTTTGCAAAAATTTAACACATGGTGGATCATTTAGTAGTTTAACAAAGGATTGCAAAAAAATATTTATATTACTTACTTGTGCTATCGGTGGTGCTTCACTGGTGTGATCCATTGATAAAGGCATCTCATACATTGCTATGTTCTAAGTATGTCGTGCGGTTGATGTAGATGTAATATATTGCTTGAGAAACTCATGTCTTTCTTCCTTGATATTTCTTTTTCTTTCCTCGCATCAAATTATTTTTGTGGTTCATTGTTCTTCTTCACCCATTACTGTTGCGCTGGATCTGGTCTTGCTGCATTAACTCGAGTTTTATCTCCTCCACGCATGACTATGTTGATGTTCCTCCCATCATCTCGGGATTCTGCAGAAATTGCTTGTACATTTTTATTTTTATGATTTCTCTTTTCTTGAATCTTTCTCAATAATGTTGGGAAGTCCTTTGTATCATGATCTGTTGCGCGACAATACATGCATTTCACAGGTGGAAGTGGGCACTCCCTTGCATAATTTCCTAGATGTTGGCAGTTACATCACACCAATCGACATTTACCTCTTCCAAATCCTCCTCTACCTCATCTTCCACCTCTGTATCCACCTCGATCTCTTGAGGGTGTATTGTACTGAGGTACTTGATTGTACTATGCAGGGTTATACTATGGATGCATGTTGTTATACTGAGGTTTCACAGTGTTGTACTGAGGCTGCACAATGTTGTACTGTTGTTGCAAATTATTATATGGAGGTGGTACCTAGTTAAAATGATGTGAAACTTTCCCTATCATCATTTATTCCTGCACCCAATAGGTGTTTGACATTCTCTCCTGCATCAATTCCATTATCCTACAATATTTTTCATCATTACCCATCGATTTTCAAAAGTTTCAATATGAACGCTTGGGTACTATCTGATACTTTTGCATCATGGGACCATAATATGGATCATGTCCGTGTGTTTTATATATCTCACACCATGGTCCTCCTGTTGGAAAAGGGTTTGGTAGCCCTGTTTCCATGTACTGTACAAAAGTTAGGAACTCATTCTTGTGGTGTATTTTTGTCCTACATGTGGTATACCAAACAAATTCTCTCTTCTCTTTTCCCTTGTTCTATTTTAGTTGAAATGTGAGGTTATTCAGATCCTCCTTCATCTCTTCTATTGTTGGATCTATATTCTGATATTGGTTTTGTTCTAGTTGTAAGGCTACTTCCAGAGCCTCTACCTGAGTTTGAAACTTGTGTTGCTTCAAAGGGTATTTAAGATGTGGTAACAAATAATTCACAAAAAAATGCCTATACTACATGTCAGTCATGGAATACTCTAATCTCCCTTTCAAGCATTTAAATTTATGGTCTATTTCTCAAACAGATTCTCTTGGTTTCTGTATGATCTCAATCATCTCATTCATGTATTGATCCTCTGAGCTTGGCTTCTGGAAATCATTTATTAGTAATATTCTTACCTCTTCCAAAGTTCTTATTGTCCCTGGTGGATTGTTTACATCTAGACTCATGTACTAGTCTAGTGTGCGGTCTCTTAGTGTGATGTCTAACTATGCCAACTTTGTGTCCTCATATGTGATTTTTTTTTCTTCCTAGATCTTTTCAAAAATAAATAGGTGCTTCTCAAGGTCTTCTGTTGCCTCTCCTAAAAAATATTTTAACTGAATGGTGGGATCATCTCCTGTCATTGCAAACTACGTTGGACTACTACCTCTCCATGGTGTAGATACTTGAATACTACTTCCTGAACTGGTTCCTTAGTTTTTTTCCCTTGTCTATATGTTTTTCCTGTTGTATTTCTTCCACTAAAGTTGGGTTGTCTAAAAGGTGGTGTTCTTATTGATGTATTAGTCACACATGGGTTTATGGGTTCCACACTAACACTGACATGAATGGGAGTTTTGCCTTACTTTCCTACCCTTGGACCGTCTGGCTTCCTTTCATATGTTGCGTGAAATATTTCCTGAATCTTCTCCATAGCACAAAGATCCTCTACCTCTTCTTCATCACTCACCAAGCCCTCTCTCTCAGTTATGGATCTCTTCTTATTGTTTATCTTGTATTAGTAGGGTACTCCACTACATGTTTTTCCAGTTGTTTCCATGATATTCTTGATCTGGTCCTCGTCCATCATGATTGGTTCCATGGCCACCTTCTTTCCCTTATCCATATCTCCCTCCATCCTTCCATCTCTTGTCAATTTTTCCCCCCTTCCCCCATGCACACAGGGAAGTTTAGTTGTTTGATGCCATTATGATTACGCCTTTGTTATATAATAAGATCTTGATTGAAGTGTACAATGATCCGATATACCTACCTCGAGGTCCTCTCAGGAACTCCTTCTCTACTGCATTGTGAGACTTCATGATATCTACTGCAAATGATGTGATAAACCCTACAAAAATACTGTCTAGCCAAAAATATACTCTATGCATGAATTTGTTGTTAACTTGTTGTAACTAAACGATCTCCACAGGGTTCCACTCAATATGTTTGATTTGATTTGTAGGGTGCTTGTCTTTCAACCTCAATAGCCATTCCTGCAACAGATGCAGGAAATCACATAAAAACACTTCATGTAGGTCGCTAAACACGTACTTGTCAAGATATTTGCGCAGTGTTATTTTAGGGTTTATGTTATCCTTCTGTGCAAACTCAAGCTCCTTTTTTTTCAACCATCTTTCTATATCATCCTTTGGTGGATTCCACAGTCTGAAAATGCCCCTCTATACTGTCATTTTCTGCACAATTCTTTCACGAATCCCTCTCACTCAATCCCATGTAGTTCCATCCGAAAAAAAAAAAAAAAAAACATTTGTTGGTTATTTTTATCCTCTTTTTTCATTAAGGTTGAACCAGGTTTAGATCTGAACAGGTTTCCAACAAAACCCTCTAGGAATGTTGACCCTCCTAGTAAAACAAAAGGCAACACAAGACATAGAATGTACTATGCAGTCTCACCCGAGATAGTTCTATGGGAGACTACAATGCTCAGATGCTTGTAGTCTAGGAAAGAGTGGGGATATGGGATTGTACTTTGTGATCTTTATTCATTTATTATATAATCCATCTATATTAACTACTCTAGTGTTCTTTATTCATGCATGTAAATAAATATATCTAACTACTTCATCAAGACATTCATCTAATATTTAACCATTGACAACAAAGACATAAACAATAATCATTTCACACAACACATGAGCTACCATGGCTCACCCCCTCTTGGGATACGTCCACAAATATTTGTCTTCTTAGGCTATTTTATTATGATTTTGTAGTATATGGTGTTGTGCACATTACAACTCCATTCATGCAATCTCAAAACAGACTCCACGACCTTTGTGATACTGGCTAGACCACATTAGGCTCCTCAGTCTGCAATCTAACCCTCAAAGTATAATTACCTGAATATCCTACAATTCAACTGCTTACACAAAAGTATAAGGTCTTATAGTCATTCTGTTGGATTACTGAGAGGGGGGTGAATCAGTAATAGAGCAATCTAATCCTTTTTAACCATATAATCCAAGTGTTATATCAATGTAGCATTATCATCCAATAACTGCAAAGTAAATAAGAAATGAACAAATGAAAAATCATACACATACACAGTACACCAGTGTTTTACGTGGAAACCCAAAGAAGGAGAAAACCACATAATGTTTTTTCTTACATGTCTTGAAGAATTACATTCATTGGAAGCACCAACTTCCTTTGTTTTCCAGCTACAATTGGAAGGAGGTTCCAACCCCCTAGTTTCTTAGACTACAACCCGAGGGAAGCTCCAAATCCCCAATTCTCTGGCTACAACCAGAAGGAGGCTACAACCCCCTATGTTTTTCCGCTACAACTAGAAGGTGTCTACAACCACATATCCTTTCCCTGTTCGACCGTCCTGACATAGAAGTAGAATTATGGAACCACAGTCACACTATCACTCTGAGATATACCACTGTACAACTGTATCAACTTTTACCATTGACCTACAACCAACTTGTACAACTGCCTTGTAATCAATTTGTACCTGAATTGAACATGTATCAAAAAAATACAATAGGTATGCGACCTGTAGTGTTGCAACACACGTATGTACGTGCCCTATCTGTTATGCAACCCGCATATGTATGCAACCTGTGTATGCCTTCTAAAAACTAGGGTTTTCTTTCTTATGAAAACTTCTTACCCTGTGTAACTTCTTTTACATAGATTTTTAACTTGTCATTGCATCAAGACTGTATTTGTACCATGTGCATGCATCGCCAGACATATCTCTTTCTAGTCATGTGCCAAAACTGTATGTAATCATGAATAAGTATAATAACCTCACATGATCTAGACTTCAAACCCTTTATGATATTCAACCTTTCAATACATAAACCAATACAAGCTCTCAACCATATATCACAAAAACCCTTATCCATATGCCAAGAAATACAAGATGTTCCTCAACAACAAGTATCAATGATAAATATACCATCATTGTGTTTCTACAGATATGACTTATACAGATTATCCCATGCAGCCACTAGTCTTTCTAGGGAGAATCCTCAAATCTCCATAACCATTTCTCATGCATACATCAAAATCCAAATACTCATAGAAATAAGACACACCTTTTGAATCAATGGATAGATCAGATGTATCTGAGCACTGTATACCTTCATGGGAGCTTGATCTCGGAATCTAGAACCTTTGCATCTTCATCTTCTCAAGTTTCCATGGCTTTACCAACATGTACGCACACTAATACACTTCCAACCCACGTATGCCTCAATATGTATGCACCCTAATACACTGTCAGCCCACGTACACCTATGAAAAAAGGGTTTTTTAGTATTCATTGTAATTCCGTGAATTTCCCTGTCAACCCTTCGTACTACCTCATACTTTCACAACTTTAGATGAATAATTGAGTACTTGCAATAATCCTTACACAACAAAAGATATTCAATGCGTTCAAGTGTATTTAAATGAGAGAGCCTTGCCTCTTATTTATACTTTCATGTAGCATCCCACTTTCCTTGTTTTATGGAGTTCTCCATTAACTTTATTAGTTAAATAATTTATTTTTCAAACACTTTGACTTTTTGGAACTTCTAGATGACTCATGAGGGTCCTCCAACTTCACATGGCTATAACTCTCTAACCGTGAGGAGTTATGTGACGTTCCACATACCACTGGAAATGGCATGACAGGCACTATCCATCTAGGATAGTTTCACAGAAAAATTCACTAACCTTCATCTCATTATTCCACAATTAAGCATGGTTCTCTAACCATACTTCTAGGATAACTTTGTTTGCAAAGTGTCTTCTCATGAGGCATTTCACCATAAGGGGACCTCTTTGGAGTTCATCCATTTGTACTTTTTATCAACCATTACAAGACAATAATGAGTCATCTTTACATAAAACAAACTTGGGTCCATTACCCAAACCTTTTTGCTACCGAAATTTGCTATTGGACTTTGTTCAAGGGTTGACATCAATGACAATCAACCTTAGTCAACACATTCTCCTTCCCGACAAAAAAAATACTCTCTCTCTCGAACCACCCACTAACCTTGACCTCCTAGCTACTTCTCTCTACTTATTTTTGTCTCATCGTCCATTACAATCTCCTACCAAAAACCTAACCCTAACGTGGTTAGGCTTTCCTACATGCACACCATGCATGCTTTCGTTGTACATGTTGCGTTTCCTTAATTTCCGATGTTGCTCCCCTGTTTTCCAGTGTTTCTTTAATTCCTTCAAAACTTATTTGAATTTTCCTAAAATTGGCCTGTGCCAACAAGCCATTTAGTTATCCAAATTTTAGTGAAGCAATAAATATGGTGGAAATATACATAACTTGTTTGAAATGATATAGTACAACCTAAATAGGATTGAAATTTTATTTTCCTTTGATATGGTTCCGTACACCACAATACTAGAAATTGTATAAGTGGAGACTACATGAAGAAAAAAGGTATTGACGAGTGACTAAAAGAAACATAGAATATTTCCTAAAATATTAGGGCAGTCATCCTTCATACATTATAAGAAACCTTTAGTATAATCATGCACATATTGAATCTAATTTATAATGACATTTAAGGTTGCTAAAGGATGATAAATAGCCTAAGTATGGGGGGAGATGATGAGACTCTGTTTTGGCATTTTTTTACCCTATTTTTCCTTTTTTTTACATCTCTTTTTCCATAATTACTAATATTTTCCTGACCAAATATGTTACATTTTACTAAGGGTGCTATTTCATTCATATTTTGGTGTTTCATTGACTACTATTAATTTGTTAGGGAAATTATTTTATAATTTGTATCTAACTTGCAGGTTTAAGATGCTACAGATCATGCTATAGATGCTACAAATCTAGGCTCCAACCTATTGGTTTCCATTGTTATGGAACCACTTCTATGGGTCCATGAGTTACAACCACTTCATTATGATATTCCATTGCTACAGAACCATTATTATATATCCATGAATTCCAATAATAATATTCATTTCTTCCATGTGTTCATTGCTATAAAACCTTGACCCCAACCTTTTGTTGTGGAACATGTGAATGTTGTGCTATGATATTTTAGTGTATGATCCCATTTTGAAGAAATAATAACATCAATATAGTTATTGAATATACTATTTTGATTAAATATGTTTCTTTCTATGCATGTTAGATCCTAGGAACTTAATTTGCAAATATTCCATCACTTTGTTTCATGGGTAACTTGAGAATATCCAATTCTCAAGCATGTTATGCTTAATCGTGATTAATAAAATTGTTACATGAAATTATTATAAAATCAATGTATACCTTTGTGTCGGGGGGATATGATGCATACCATTTGTTGTATATATTTTATACAATATAGTTAACCTAATCTATGGGATACGCTAATTCACTGGTAGGAGAAAGATTAAAATGAGATACAACAAGAGGTAGGGTCCCACCTTGTCATCATATGTAAGTTTTCCACCTATGGCTTGCTCAAGTATTTTTACTACCCCATCCTATGTTATAATGAGGGGATTTTGTGGGAGCTAATCCATATGTGGCACCTAGATGAGCATTAATTTATTGTACAAGGCTAGTCAATATAGCTGAGCGCTAGGACCAACACATATTTTTCAACTAGTCTCCTTATTAAGGGATGAGGGGAAAGATGAGGCCCTAGATGGAGGGTGATAGGACTATAGAATAGTTAGTTTCCTAGTACTACACTAATTTGGAGGGAAATAGAGGATGATTGATCATGATTTCATTGATCTAATATGTGGCCACCATGGTTGTAGATATGGTGGTTGTGAGGATATTTGAATCCTTAGGGACATAACAGATAATTTATGGCTAAATTCCATTGGTCATGCAGTTGGTACATGGGTGCCATTATGCATGGGATATCCTACTATGAGAGGCATTTCTCATGTAGATAACCCATTATTTCTCTATAAATGAGAGAGATTTAATCTTTGTCTCACTCTGTTGTTTTTCTATGAGTAGGTGGTTGTTATCCACAATTTTGGTCATTGTGATGATGTCATGATGATTTTATGATGATAGCAAATCAGATTCCTCATCAAAGAACTCCTTCCTTAAAAAGGTTGCTCTTATCTATTTCCAGAAATCATGTTTTGAAGATAGTTCGTAGGCTACATATATACTCTCATGCGAGAATAATACATTCCCGCATGCTGCATTCAACTAGGGTGCAAACTTCTCACACTGTAATCATGGACAGGGTGCGAAGATATTTTTACAAAGGAAAAAGATAAGATTCTCGAGCCTTCTAGAAGGGAATCTTCTAGAAGGGTGAGTTGGTATTCGAATGGTTGTTCAGAAGCTGGCATTTCAGATTTATTGGGATCATTCTTATCCTAGCAACTAACTTATTCTCTCTTATAAATTGAGGAGAATACTCATGGAAAGGGTTAAGTTGGCAAGCTTGAGAAATCTATTGAAGAATTGATGTATGATTGTGTGTAGAATTGATGCTACAGCAGATAGAGACAACAACAAGGTCATCATAAGTAGTTGATTTTCTTCATGCATGAGCAAGTGTGTGTGTCAGAACTAGAAGCCATTGAAAGGATATCTACGACATCAAGGCTCAGGTTGTATATTTCTCTTTCAGTTAATTCAATATATAAGTATGTCCCTTTCCCATAATGATGATGTCATCTTATTACATGATTCCTTGATCACATGTATAGACTAGGTATTGAATATATTAATTTGCTTGTACTTTGATTGGTTTGTACTGTTGTGATTGGACGGCACAAGAGCATCGAAGCTGAGCGAGGAACAACAGAGATTTAAGGAGAGTGTTCATAAGGTATGTCCACCATCCATTTCTCTTAGTTCATTCAATAGTCTAGATCTAGGGAAAGAGTAGTATTCTGTCTTGATTTGTTCTAGATCCAGGTGGATCTAGGGAGATTGGTCTGTGTCCGCACTCACGAATTTATCCTATAAAAAAATTGGCGACTCCACTRGGGAACTATCCCTGGTTGTCTTTATGGTTTTGAATTTTYTGTGGCCATTTGCTCCATTTGCCTTTTTCTCCTGATTTGTCAGTGTCTGAGTCCTCARGATACCCTGAGAGACCTTCTGGGTTTGAAAGCCATTTTGGATTTTTCTTGATTTTTCAATTTTTTCACTAGTTTCAGGGATTCCCGCACTGTGCCCATTAACAGCCTATGAGAAAATTGATGGTTCACATCCTTATTATATCTTCYAGTGTGAACTGTTCGCATTCTGCATTGAAGTGACCTGCGAGAATTTTACATTCTCGCACTGTGTCCAAGGCTTGCCTGCGGGCAGATTTTGAAAAAAWTTTAGAATCAAGTTCTGACTTTTGCAATAGCTCAGTAAGGTTGATTTAAGTCCTTTTGACTCTTTGGATCACTGGCTTACCTATTTTTCCTTTCATTTGCTTGCTAGACCTAATCTAGGGTTTCTAGGCCTTTTCTTGCTTTGGGAACTTGACTTTCATTTCTTAGCCGTTGTTGGCATTTTTCTTCTCTATGATTACTGGAGTTGGATGTGTCGTGTTGGTTAAGAGTTAGTGATTGATTGGAATTTAAGTTTTCAGTGTTTCTTATTTGATTGTTGGTTCCAATGGACAATTTTCAGTTACAATAAGAAACTCCTTGGTTTGCTTGTTGTTCTTACTTTCATTGAAAGTTTTGATTGAGTTGTAGTTGATTGTTTGATATTGGTGATTTGATTTTCTTTTCTCTGTTATCGGGATTCTTCTTGGAAAGTGAGCCATATGTTTTCTTTCAAGTTTTGTTTTTGCTTTTGTTGAAAATATTGAAAATCAAAGTTTTAGAGTATTGAAGTTTTGAAAAAGATATTTAGAAAGTGTTCATTGATACATGATTGTTTGCATTCACATTCAAATGGAAATTGAGCATTGCATTTGCATTATAATATTGAGATTGATTCGGAAATTGTTCTTTCTCTCCCAAAACTAGGATTCATGGAATGAAATGAGTAAATTTTTGTCATATCCGTGCATTATTTGGGTCAGAGTCACATATCATGAGTTTCACTTCCGTTACCTTTGAGTAAACAACAACTTTTAAAAACATTGCGCAATATTAAAATATATCTAGTAACTCTTTTCTAGGGCTCTTTTACACCAACATTTAGCTAGGCTAGTGCTTTGGAGTAGGAAGAGAGACACACTCTCCAAAATCTCAAAAACACACAATAGAATCTTGAGTTAGGGAGTGTAAAATTCCATTGGCAGCATATTGTCCTGTGAAGCCCTTCTAACACAAGGGTCAAGCATTAGGTCACATTGGTGTTGGCAGGGATACTCACCCGCTTTGTTGACATCAGTGTAGAGATTGCACGTATTACGGGGATCACTCCGAGGTATACCCACAATTATGAGTGGAAGCCTTTGAGTTGATTTCAGGCTTTGCTACCCTGCCCTTGCGTGTGGATCGGACTGACGACCGTTCCCCCAGGCTGTACTATTGTTTGTGGTAACCTTAGTTGCTTATCTCTCTAGGTTCTTACCCAAAGTGACTGTGGAGGGCCAAGTCTTCACGGTACCTGGAATCGACGTTGATCAAACTCACTCGGGCTCCTTGGAAGGTAAATCCACAATTACTGCGTGGAAGCCTTAGAGAGTAAATCCACAATTACTGGCGTGGAAGCTTTCACCAGGGTGTAAGTCTGTTAAGCAGGTCGTCAACGTAACTTTTCCACCCTAGCCCCGCCCCTTCTCATTTCGTTGTCGCGACGTTGGATTTCATCACCAACTAGTGGCTTCAGTATTAGAAGGTATTGTTTGTTTGGTGATTGTCTCTAGCTTTTGTTTACTAGTGTATGTTGTTGTTTTCTCGTAGTTGACCATAAGATTTTCGTTGGGGAGTTTGTTACTTGTTTACAATTGCTCCCCCTCGATGTTCACGTAGGATGCAATGTTTTTCTCCGNGTGGCTTCAGTATTAGAAGGTATTGTTTGTTTGGTGATTGTCTTTAGCTTTTGTTTACTAGTGTATGTTGTTGTTTTCTCGTAGTTGACCATAAGATTTTCGTTGGGGATTTTGTTACTTGTTTACAATTGCTCCCCCTCGATGTTCACGTAGGATGCAATGTTTTTCTCCGGAACGTCCGGAAACTTCACAACCTTTGCACACAGCAACACCTGAGGGTACCCCTGAGGACTCTCCTCGTCTGGGTGAAATCCCTCTTGTTCCTTTAACACACGTTGACGTCAGTGATGTTCCAGAAGTCTTTAAACCACCTCCACAAGTCGAAACTACTGATCCTCTTGGCGAGTTTCGAATTACAAATACTGTAGAGGATTATTGCGTTCGTCGTGGTGAACGAACTTCAGGATGATTTCATCTTTCTGGAGAAACTCTTGTTGTATCTTCTGAATCGATTGCTGGGCCTTCTCACGGTGTAGTAGGCCAAGATCCTTTTGGGTCAGGTAACTTCTGACGAGTTTTGTTTGGTAATGAACCCCCTGTTTACGAAATCGTCAACCCTCCTGCGTCTCCTAAACCTGAGGTTACACCCGCGACTACTACTTATCGTTTTTTTCTTCCTCCCGAGATGGCCCATCTTGCAAATACTACTAGTGTCCAAACCGAGATCCTGGCAACGACTCTTGCACCTATTAATACCCAGAGAACTACTGAGGCTAATCCGAATTTGCCCCCTGGTTACCATGCTTTGAACTCTGCATTGAATGTTACTCATCCAACACCCCCACAAACTCCAGTTGGTTCTCCAGATGGTCCCCAGTTTCCTGGGCATCATATTCCCGGTTTCATCCTGACACTCCCTCCTCAATTTTTTCCTCCTGGCAATACTAGTACCAGTAGCATTAACCCGACTATTGCACCTAATGTACAACATCCTGTTGGTGGTCAGGGTAGTACGTTTCCTTTTCCTTTTCCCGGACATAACACAGTTACTACACAACCTACGGTTGGTGCGCAACTTCCGGGTGGAACTGTCCCTTTGATAGGGGGACCAACCTCACCTTTAGGACAAAACATACCTCCTGCATTGGCCCAGTATTGGAATCAACTTATGCAACATTTTCCTCAAAATGTTGGGGGGCAGCAAGTTGTCCCTACTACAGGCCAACTGTATCTAGGTGTGACTAATCCTATTTGGGGTTAAGGACAAACTACTCAACCTCAAGTCACTACTCAAGCTCAAGGTCAAAATCCTTGGAGTTATTATCTGATTCAACCACCACCGAATCAACCAGGATCTTCCCTATGGGGGCATACTGCATATGGTCCTACTGGTTTACCGATAGGGCTTCCACCCCAAAGTCACCAGTACCCACAAGTGAATCGGCAATTGCCTTTTCTAGCTACTTTGGATTCGCCAGACTTGTCTAGGATTCTTAATGATCTTATTCGTCACTCTCCTCAATGGCCTGCTATTCCTGCAAAGCTTCCATCGGATATTCCAAAATTTGACGGAAAGGTGGGAGAGGACCCGAATAATCATGTCATGACTTTCCATTTGTGGTGTTCGTCCAACTCGTTGATGGACGACTCCATTCGCCTACGTCTTTTTCAACGCACTCTTACAGGTGCTGCTGCGAAGTGGTACATTGAACTACCACGAGGTTTCTTTTCGGATTTCAACACCTTGGCCATGGATTTTCTCACTCATTACCAGTTACCAATCCGTTACGATACCGAGACTGATATTTTAACCTCCTTTAAACAAAGTACCGACACTCATATATCTGATCATATTCATGAGTGGCGGAGGAGGCGACGTCTTATCAAACTTGAACTCCCCGATCAGTTGCTGGCTGAATGGTTTACAAAATATTTTGTAAACAAAATTGGAAAAGACATTGCTATGGGTGGTGTTGTCACCGAAGAGCAGGCTATTAGTCGTGCTCAGTATCTAGATCTCGTTTATTCGCAAATGGGAACCTTATATGATTTACTACCTGATCTTCCTCGTCCTGGTACTTCCAGTGCTCCTGCTACTCCCACTGCTTCGCATGCAGCTGATGGGGTGATTGGTTCCACTCATAGCCATTCACACTCCGTGTCCACTACAACTCTGAAATCCAATTCTTCTAATGTCCAAAGTGCTCCATCTCCTGCTCATCCTACCGGTAAAACTTCTAAAGTGAACGTTGTTCAATCTACGCCGGCCGGTAAGACTAAGTCTCGCAAAGGGAGAGGCAAGAATAAGGAGGCTAAAAACAATAATCCGAATGAGCAAACCAAATCTCCTCCTGTTGATGACCGGGATAAGCACAAACCACACTACCCTTACCTTATCTGTGGTGACGATCACTACACGAAGGATTGTCCGAGACGTGCCGAGGTTAGCAAGTTCCTTCAAGGAACACCAAAGCCTTCTACGCCGGCAGTTTTGTCTCAACCCTTCCCGTCTCAACAACAGACTTCGTTGGTCATCCATGACCAACCCTCTACCTATACATCATCTTATGTTTTGATGTGCACCAGTGATTCCAAGAAAGACAATGTTACACTTACCACTAGAGCTAAAGACTATACTCCTTCTAAGGAGAAGGCTGACGATTTACCTCCCGATCTGGTACAGTCCTCTCCACCGAATCCACCCACAAATGGTCCTCTTCATATCGAACAACAAAACCTTGATACAGTTATATGACCACCCCCAAAAGGTGTCGTTAAGAAGTCGGCATTCAATCCTCATGCTAGGGCAGCTCCGAACTATAGCATAGTCGAAGATCTGGCCCAAGCACCCTCAGCGATGTCTGCCCTTGAGGTCCTTCAGTCGTGTCCTGCACAACAAAGGGCGTTGTTGAAAGCTATAGGTGGCATTGATACAATGGATACGAATATGATAATATTTAACTTGGACGATCATGTTCCAAGGTTACCCTCACAACTTGCGTTTCAAATACAAGTTGTTGTCACCGATAAGAGCATTTGTCGGACTGTTGTTGATGAGGGTGCCTCTACGTGCGTAATGTCTTTTACTTTTTGGAAATCCATTGGATCTCCTTCGTTAAACGAATCCCAAAACACTTTACAAGCCTTCAACGACTCGGGTTTTAACCCTTATGGTGTTCTACCATCGTTGCCTGTCACTTTGGAAGGTAAGACCGTCCAGGTAGAAGTGGAAGTTTTTGATACACCTCTAGATTATAATATTCTACTTGGTCGTAGCTGGGTCGATTCGATGCGTGCTATTGTGTCTACCCTTTTCCGTGTTCTACAATTTCCTCACCAGGGAAAAGTGGTTACGGTCGATCAAATTGCCTTTTTTAATGTTGATACTCACGTTGGTAACGTGCCTTTCATTGCTAAAACCCCACCAGGCTACGAGAATGTTGGAGTCGGTCTTCTGAAAGATTCGTCGTTAATGGGTACTTTCCCCATACCTCCACCACCTGATATTCCAAGCCTGTTTATTGCTTCTATCAAT
>JASDQU011027102.1:37202-64913 GCA_032191745.1 Picea mariana | reverse complement strand
ATAAACCCCTCAATATCTCCTGAACTCTCTGTCACCCCTATCTGGCTACTCGGGCAGGCATAACACTCTGAAATGTTGTAATGTTATAATGTCCCAAAATGGGGACATTACATACTCACCTAGCATATGCCAGGAGGCAACCATGTTCACTATAGGGATGATATTGGTGGTGACAAGCACTTTCCTCGGTAAGAGGGATTGTTTGGATTTGGGTGCCTTGGAAAGTGGTCCCCATGTGCTTATGATTCTCTAAGCACAAAGGGGGAATACTATTACCCTTGTACTTTACTTTATGATTCTAATTTCACTTTTTCTTAGGAGATTTAAGTCAAAGGTGAAATATGTCACTTAATCATTAAAGTGACAATTAATTCACAATGTGGGTGAATTAATAGACATAAAGAAACTAAGGAAAGTGGGTTTCCTTAGTGATATTTTTGGACGAGAACTCAACCATTGAATAGACTTGGCTAGATTGGATCTAGGCCATTGATATTTTAGGGCTTGGACAAAGGAGGCTAAAGGAGGGTATAGTATACTTTTGAGATTCATTCTTCACTTGTGAGTTTTGGATAAGAGAGGAGGGCACATTTCTCAAGGAGGGAGAGGGCGCACTTGATGAGGGTTTGAGAGAAACCCTTGAGAGATTGAGAAGGAAGCTCTTGCTACTTTGATCTTGCATGGAGAGCATATCCATGGAGTGCTAGCTTCTATTTCTTGGAGGGAGAATTTTATATGGAGGAGGGGTGCATCTAGGAGAGGAGGTGCACTTGTATCCTTCATTTTATCACTAGGAGAGGAGGACTTGGAGCCTTGAGATGAGGTCAGTTGCATGAGGCAGATAGAGGTAGGGCGCATGATTTCATGGTGACATATATCCAGCTTTGGCCTCTGTTATTTTATGGTGATCATATCTGCTAGGGGGAGGGCGCACCTGTGGAGTGGGTTGAAAACTACCTGGTGGCATATCTTCTTGGAGGAATCGAGTTCTGACAGTTTCATTGGAGAGGCAGCATAGGAGAGCACATTCCCATGGAGGGATTTCTTCATTGGGTCAAAGAGGAGCTAGAGTGATTCACTTTAGTGTAGAGAGCAACAAAGGTAGAGGGTGCACCCGCATTTGGGCACATCTCTTTCTGGATCTTGTGGAGAGGCTTGTGTGGATCTTTCTATGTATACAGGTTCCATTGCATTTTATTACTTGTTGTATCTCTTTCTTTGATCATCATTATATAGACATATATCCTAAATCGGTTTTCCTTTGGGGGGTTATCTAGGCTCATGTTGACCAAAAATACCCGTGTCAAATTTATGCATTCTTAGAAGTGTAGATCAACATTTTAAAGTTAAATATATAGAGGTAGTGTTATGTTTTTTAAGTTATATTTCATGTGATAACATTGAGATAAGAAAACACTTGCAAGGGCACATTAAAAGAGCACTTAGCCTTCAAAACATTGAGCAGAAAGTGGGATGACTATTTTCTATCCTAAAAAAACAAGAAAAGACAACCATACAGTTGAAACTTAGAGCCACACTAAGGTCAAGGACAAACCTTAGGTGGCAGGTCAAGGACAGACCTTAGGTGGCAGCCTCATAGGACCTCATATATTTCTATAGTAACAACAATGCTTTCTAAATAAGTCATCAAGATCAGGCTCTCGTCACCGATACAGTAATGATATAGGTTTGGATCAACAACACTCTTGCTGAAATCCAAACTTATCAAGAATCTATATATCTGATATAGTTTCCAACTCGTGGATGGAGGTATTAATGGAAGTGTATCGGGTTCAGTGGATCAAGTGTCTAATCATAGTCATCTCCCTCTGTTTGTGAGAAATCTCTGGCTATAGATCTCATTTTGTATTTCTTGACACTTTCATCAGCTGCATGCTTGATCATATAGATCCACCTAGAAGTTTCCACAAACTTTGCTTTTTGGTCCTTAAATAATATCTTATGCTTCATTCTTTTAAGATATACTGGTATTCTTCTGTTATGGAATCTTGCTATACCGGTTCTCTTCTCTTGTTTCTTATCTAAGACAAGGTGTATCAACATCATTGAAGTGGCTCATAACTGAAGGATAGCTCGAAAATATCTTTTGCTTTCTTGGAATTTTCCTTGATAGGATTGTATGTTTCTCTGCCTCTTGTAGAGTGAGTCTAGGTAGGCATTTTATGCCCTACTGCAATATCTCTGAACATATCAACTGGATAAACTGGATAACCTAATGTAATGACTGTCTCCCTCTGAATTGTTGAAGGGGGAGAAGGTGTTGTCTCACTATCAATATCCATCTGAGATTCTCTGGGTCTTTGAAAAACTGTCTCTTCTTCAAGGACAACATCTCTACTTGTCTCAATCTGTCTCTGACTAGGGATGTATTTGGAGATTCATTGTATCCTTTCATCCTAAAGGTTCTATCTTGGAATTTTTCTCTTTGGGTACATGAAAATACACTGGGCACCCAAATAAACTGAAGTGCTCAATCTCAGGCTTCATTCCGGTGAAGACTTCTTCGGGAGTTATTTTTTTCAAAGTCTGGTGAAGACTCTTGTTCTGCACATATACTGTGTCATGCATGCTTCTTCCCATGGAATCCTAGAAAGATTATGATCATGCTTTGTAGCATTGGTTGTCTCAATGATGGTTCTATTCTTCTTCTTTCTCAATTGGTTTTGTCTCCTTTTGAGTCAAGTGAATCCCTTTGAAGGATAAGCATCTTCTTTTCTTGTTAACCTATCTGGAACAACAAAAAAAAAGGAACCAACACAAGAATATATCCTAAAGGAGAATAGTGAGTACATCTCTAGAATCAAAACATTTTAAGGAATATTGTCACAGCTACAACACCTATTTGTAATGTAGAATTTTTTTAGAAATATAGGTTAGAGGAATGACAATTACAACACTCAAACCTGGAGTCTTTACTTTGAGTGTGTTGTTTCTCTGAATGTACTGAGATCCCTCTGTATCCATGACTTCAGTAAAGGTTCCTTCCTCCTGCAATTTCATTCATGAAAAATAATATATACAACTGCATATCTGAGGATGCTGATATGAAATATTCAATGTCTCTTTGGCTGATCTCTATCCTCTGATGGCTCTTTGGCATGGGATCTGTTTGAGAACTTCTTTTCATCAATTAAATTTCATTACATCCCTAGGGTTGAAAATCAACGAGCTGATTCGCTATCTAAAGCAGCCTCGACCTTCACAACTCCAACGGTTTTCAAACTTAAATACCATATAGAGATGAGACATAGGCCCTTGATACTGAATAAAATAAAACATTGGCAGGTTTTTGAGGATGATGAACAAATCAATTTTTTTTTAGAAACGGTAGATGATTTCTCCAAAACACATGTCGACTAGAAAAATCAAAATGATCCCGCTTGGATCATGCAGGAAAGGGAAGATCCCCAAGAGTTTCAAGACAAAATTGCAAATCATCGCATGCTTGTATTGAAAAATAATCAGATCCCTAAAGGCCTGATCCCCTTAGAAAGGTTATTTAATCACGATGACATCCTTGTGAAATCCACTTTATAGCCTCATCTAGAAGAGGTTGAAGATTTCTATATAGGTACTAACAAAGATCCTAGATTGGTAAAATTATCTAAGTATCTTTCTCCTGAAATTAAAATTAAGTATGCCGATTTGCTTAAAAAGTATAAAGATGTTTTTTCTTGGTCCTACGACGAATTGAGAACCTATGACACTACTATAATGGAACATAAAATCCCTCTAAAACAAGGTGTCAAACATTTTAGGCAGAAGCTCAGGCAGATAAACCCCATGCTGCTTCCAGTAATAGAGAAAGAAGTGAAGAAACTCTTGGATGACAAGATTATCGTCCCACTTAGATACTTTGAGTGCGTAGCAAATTTAGTCCCAGTAAGAAAGAAAAACGATGAAATCAGACTGTGTGTAGATTTCACAAATCTAAACCGATCATCGCTTATGGACAATTATCCATTGCCTAAGATGGATCACGTTTTAGAGAAAGTAGTCAGAGCTAACATAATGTCTATGATTGATGGATTTTCAGGCTACAATCAAATTGCAGTGCATCAAGATGACAAAGAAAAAACTGCATTCACTACCCCTTGGGGTACCTTTATGTATGAGACAATGCCTTTTGGTTTGATGAATGCAGGAGAAACCTTACAACGAGCTATGGATATCGCCTTTGTTGGCGAAAGAGATAAGTTTGTTGTTATTTACCTTGATGATCTAACTGTTTTTTCTAAATCTGATGCAGAACATTTAGTACACCTCAAACAAACTTTCGAGAAATGTCGCAAATTTGGTTTGTCACTAAATCCAAAGAAATCTCATTTCTCAATGCAAGAAGGTAAACTCTTGGGTCATATAGTGTCTAGGGATGGAATCAAAATCGGCCCGAAAAGGATCGAGGAAATAGATACTATAAATATTCCTATAAATTCTAAAGAAATTCAGTCTTTTTTAGGAAAAATAAATTTCTTGAGAAGACTCATCCCTAACTTTGTTGAAATCGTAAAACTAATTACAGATAATCTTAAGAAAGACAACGAGGTGAAGTGGACAACTGAAGCCAAAGTGTCATTTCAATGTATCAAGAGAGTGATAAGTGAAGCACTAGTTTTGGAAAGCCCAGATTATACAAAGGAGTTTCTAATTTTTTCTTTTGCCTTTGAACACACTATTGCAACTGTATTGTTACATAAAAATGATGAGGGTTTTGAGCAGCCTATTGAATTTTTTAGTAAAAGTCTCAGAGACGATGAGTTGAAATATGAAATATTGGAAAAACAAGCTTATGCAATGGTGAAAGCTCTCAAAGCCTTCAGAACTTATGTACTACACTCAAATATCATTGCTTATGTGCCTACAAGTTTTGTTAAGGATATACTGGTTCAGCCTGACAGTGACGAAAGGAGAGGCAGATGGTTAGCCAAAATCCAGGAATTTGACCTAGAAGTTAAACCAACTAAGCTTATTAAAGGACAGGGTTTAGCTAAATTGACAGATGAATAAAATTTGAAAGCACTCGGGATAAACCATCTGCAAGAAAACGAAGGAATTTTTGAGATAGATGAACTTGATGTTGCTGCGTCCACAACCAAAATTCTACCAAAATTCTCTTCTTCAGGTGGTACCACGATATTGTCTCTTATTTACTAACCCTTCAGTGCCCTAGCGAATTAACCCCATATAAGTCTAGGACATTGAAATTGCATGCTGTAAAATATTGTATTATAGATGGTAAGTTATATTGGAAGGACCTCCTTGGTTTCCTACTGAGCTACTTAGTAGAAACTGAAACAGAAAAGGTTATAGATGAATTCCACGAGGGAGTGTGCGGAGGAAACCTTGCTTGGCGAGCAACGAATTATAAAATCCTAAGATTCGGGTATTACTAGCCCAAATTATTCATGGATGTGAACACTAAAGTCCAAACTTGTAATCCTTGTTAGTTGTTTACAGGCAAGCAGAAAGTCCCAGCTTTAGCTTTAGTTCCAGTTAAAACTGAAGCTCCATTTCAGCAATGGGGTCTTGATTTTATTGGATAAATTCATCCACACTCGAGCACTCAACCCAAATGTATTCTAACTACTACATATTATTTCACCAAATGGGTGGAAGCTATTCCTACGAGAAACACAACTAACTCGGTAGTGATCAGTTTTTTGGACAAACATATTTTATCTAGATTTTGGCTGTCCTCGAAAAATAGTGACTGATAATGCTCAGGCCTTCAAGTCCATGGGCATGATAAGCTTTTGCCAAAAATATAATATTGTGCTAGGACACTCCATGACTTACTATCCACAGGGTAACAGTCTAGCTGAGTCATCTAACAAAAGTTTGATTACTATAATTAAGAAGGTTTTGACTGAAAATAAGAAAGCATGGCATGTGAATTTAAAATATGCTTTATGGGCCAACAAGATAGGTACCAAAAGGTCAATTGGGATGTCTCCATTTCATATGGTATATGGTACTGATGTCATTTTACCAATAAATATAGCACTGCCAGTAATGAAACTCTGGCAAGACTCAAATGAAGAACCGAATGACATTACCAGGAGGATAAACCAACTAATTGAAGTTCATAAAAAATGGGCCGAAGTAGATGAAAAATTACAGAGATATCAAGATAATATGAAATCTTTATTTGACCAAAAATCTAAAGACAGAGAATTCCTCCCTGGTGATTTGGTCCTAAAATGGGAAGCCAGGAAGGAATATGTTGGTAAACATGGCAAGTTTGATCAGATATGGAGCGATCCGTACAAGATTTCAGCCTCTAAAGGAAAAAAATGTTTTTTTATTAGAAAATCTCGATGGAAAGATTCTTAATGCCCCTGTCAATGGGCGGTATCTTAAGCACTTCATGCAGTAATATTTTTCTGAACTCTCTTTGTACATACTGTTTTGTTTTTGCAACTTGTTTGTATTTATATTTCATTAGGTAAGTTTTATCTTTTACTGTAAATACAAAAAGTCATTTTTTGAAACGAAAATATAAAAAATATATATACAAAATAGGTCAAATTTTCAATATTAAACCTTATGATTTACTAGAATTCCCGACAGTTATCATGTTTATCTTATTTGCAGGAGAGTTGTTGATAAGCCAAGAGACTACAAATATCGAAAGGTGACATACATGGATACTCATGTTAAATGCCTCCCAAAAAATGATTAGGATAGACTAACAGTCTGTTTGGCTGAAAATACAAAGAACTACCAAGGTATGAATTTCTGGCCTGAAAACTCAGTTTTAAAGGTCCCAAAAAATGTAAATGCATAAGATAGAAATTTTTTGATTTACTAATATTCACCTTTCAAAAAAAATAAAATAAATAAATAGTATATATATCAAAAATGAGCAGTAAAAGATTTCAGGAAAAAGTTTCAAGAGTTGAATACCTTGTTGAGAGAAGTTGTGTCTTCAAAAGAATATCTAAAGCCCCTAAATTTTCCCTTGTCCATGGTCAAGTCACCTCTTCATCTGTTTCCTTGATGATCTTCCCATAAGCTTCTTAAGAGAAGAAAGGATCTCACCTTCATTTTGGAAACTCATAAACTAACCTTAAAAATGAGAATAGGTAAAAGTTTATAGTTCCTCTAACTTTAGCTGGACTGGAAGTATGTCTGGGTTAATCCTAACTTCCTTAGTCAATTTAATAGGAATAAACTGATTGGTTTCACTCAAGGAAAATCCCTGAAAAATATCAACAAGAATTCCCTTAAGAATTTTCCTGAAGCCAAAGATGTTCGAAGGCCGGAAGAGGATTAGTCCAAAGCAATTAAAGTGAGTTGGCAGGCCTATGTTGTTAAATTTTAAGAAGATATTTTTTCGAGTATATTACATACTCATTGATTTCCACCACTTCATATTTTAAAAATAAATATAGATAGATGGTGAAAGGAAATTCATCTAAATGATTGCCCCCATCTAGTCCAAAGAGATAGAGAAAAGAAATTCATAATATGATTTCCCTCATCTCAACATTTAAATGCTAGAAAACAACGAAAGTGGTGAAAGGAAATTCAATGTGGGAAATATGATAACTTCACCAGGGTACTGAACAAGCTCGTTGGCAGTGAAGCAATATCTACATATATGATAGGTTGTTATACATGAATTATAAGATGCTCTGGTAACTATTCCTCTTTCGGTTGGATCTACATTATAAGATTATGGGATCCCTTAATTTGAAATATTGAAATTACTTTACCTTGATGCGAACAGAATCAGATAAAACCTAGTAGAATGGTTAATTTTGTTTCGATTATCTTACACAAATATGAGGTCATCTTTAGAGAAGGAAATCTCTTGTGAGCCTAACTCAATATTACCAGATGTTTTAGTTTTGAAGAGTTTTCAAAGTTAAGGTTGAAGTCTTAAAGTCTTGTTTTGATTTTTCTCCAAAATGTGTTTCACAGAGCTGCATTAATGACCCCACTTACCCAACGAAGGCACTTGGTCTACATGTTCTTCTTGTCCCTCAAGGAGACGAGATCCCTAGATGGAGCCTATGTTGAAACAAAGTTTATTTTTCTTCTTATAACCTAAAACTCAGTTTTCTTTGGCTATGGAGCCACCCTTAGTTCTAAAAAGGAGTCAAATTTTTTCAAGAGTTTTGGGTTTCGGGGTTTGGCTATTCACAAAGTATGATTTTTAATAACAACTCCAAAGTCCCGATACCGAAGTACCGAAAGTATTGTTTAAAAGAAATTAAACCAAATTAAAATGAATAATTAAAAAACGTTTAACGTTTTTCTAAACCTTTTGTATTTTCTTTTTCGGCTATCTCAACTTGAACAGTAGTTCAAAGTCTCGATGTGCTTTTTACAAAATCTCTTTTTAATCGTGATTAACTAAATTTTAAACATACTTAAAAAATCGTTAATCGGTTGCGTTTCGGAAAATTAAAGAATTATCACTCTTTCGCACTCAAAAAACCCCGAAGCCCGAAATCCCGAAAGTATTAAGTGATTAAGCATAATTAACTTAACTTTAATACATGATTAATGATATTAAGTGACTTTTCGCGTTTCGCTATTCAGGAGTTTTTGAAGACATTCCTTTCAAAATCCCAATTTTAAATTGCCGATATGTGGTAGTATTCATAACAGATTCATAGAGATATTTTTAGCGTAAAGTGTGTATCTGCGGGCGTACCATCCCCATTAAAGAATTTAAATTTTATCCTCTGTATTGGTATGCTCAATTTAAGGCAAGTTATGGGTCAATAAAGGTTTTTTATTTTGAATTTCATTTTAACTTTCAGACAAGAAGTGAGTTACATTCAAAAGAGATCACACATTTCTTCTTTGTAACAGGTTTTCATTTTTAGCACAAACATCATGGCACCCAGAAAAACACCTAAGAAGAGTGAAGAGGTCAGTGAGAGCTCAAATCTATATGGAGATGTTATATCTGATACTACACCACATGTTGTGGATTCAATCATGTCTTGGAGACAGATTTTTGATATCTTGGAGTATGAGCTGAGGAATAGCCCCGACGATTTCAGAAACAAAAAGAATGAAAATAAGCTCAGGGATATAGAAGAATTTGAGCTCCATAAGATAGCCACACGACCGAGACTCATGACATGCAATGATATGATAAGCTGGGCTTTAGAAAAAATCGACATTCAGACTAGGAGCATTTTAAATTACTAAAAGGTCGTCGTTGGCTCATTCAGACTAGAGCACATCCAAGTAATGTATAAACTATCCCCTGTCTCTAAATACATTTTTAATGCCGAATTCCTAGAAGAATTTCAAAGAAAGGAGTGTACGGAATTGGATCAAACATATCCAGGTATAATCAAAGATTGGTGAGGAATTCCAGCGAAATTTAGAGTTGATACCCATGGCATTTATGCCACAGCATCGTTAAACGAATACATGGTTTATATAGCAATGATGTTGTGTATACTGTTTGGGAGGAAAATTCCTACCCATTTCCTGGTGGAATGGGTGCCAATTATACATGAGGTAGCAGATGGTTTCACCTTCAACTGGGCCAAAATCCTGTCAGATAACCTAGCTAAAGAGATTAAGGATTACCAGATGGAAAAATCGAAAAGGTCGACCTGTATATTTTTACATGTCTGCATATATTATGGATGCTATCTGTCACATGACTCCATTCCCCTTGATGAATTGGAGATGGAACCTAGCCTGTACTGAACCCATTCATGTTTATCACTCTAAACTATGGGAGGAGAATGTTAAAGATTTCTTTTATGAAATCTGTCACTATGTAGTGATACCTGTGCACCAAATTTTGTATGGTTATGCACCCCCTCACATTTCAGAGAAAATGGTGGGAAACCTTAAGGCAGTTGCAGATTGGTTCATCGAAGAGAATTTCTCTTATGTCAGAGTCTTCAGATGTTCAATCCCCCGTCATGCTCTCCATAAATTTCTCACTGACAGACTGGTATGCAGAGAAGTGGCATACCAGATAATAATAGGAGGCATTGGTACAGAGTTAAAAGCAGCCTAGAAAAAATTTTGGTCAATATTTCCCTTACAAGTTGGTAAGTTTTCGCTGCTAAACTTTGGCCATTCCATAGTAGAAGCTGCAACATTGGACAGAGTTAAACTGGTGGATGTCAGGTTTAGAAGACATGATCCTTATCAAATTATGGGAAATCATCTTGCTCATTGCAATATGAAAACATATGAGCATGAAGATTCCCCCTGTGATGACATATTCAAAGGAGCCAAAACCTATGAGGAGATATTAGACAGATTCTGGGCGTTACCACCTGACCTATAGAACAGCTTTGTGACTTTCCAAAATAACAGACGAAGTGGTTTTCCAAAGATACTACAGGGAGAAATGGTAACCTCTCTTCCAGAACAGGAAAGCATACCCCCAGGTTTCAACTCAAAGCCTTCTGACGAGAAGGTTGCAGAAGAAAATCCAAAGAAGATTGAAGCGTCTTCACAAAAAGCAGAAGCTTCACAAACAGATCACCCAAGGTCAGGAACGGAGTTTTAGCTCGAGACACCTCCAAAGTCGAGTCAAATGATTCCACCTTCATCATCGACTATTCCTGCTGATATTCCCAAAACAGCAGGACAAACCCAATCTATAGAGTTGGGCAGCCCTATTACATCATTGAATCCTTTACAGTCAACATTTGGGACTCCTCATCTAGAATTTATATATGTAAGTGACCTAAATCCAATCTCTAGAGAAGAGATACATTCCTCTGATTATTTTTTCAGTAAGAAGAGGAAAGCAGTAGTGAAACAGGAAATTCATTTGAGAGAAGGCACAATGGTAAAGAAACACAGAGTGCTCATAGATGGACATAACCTATAAGAGGAAGATTTTGCGACTAAGGTAGCAGATTCTATGGAAGATTTGGAAACGACTAACTTATTTTCAGTTGACAATCTAAAAACAAGGTTGAAGCAGAAGAATCAAATGATAGCCCAGTTGCAAGGCCAAATAAAGAACTTGGAGAGTAGTATTAGAGAGGAAATAAATAAAGGGTTGTAAGAATCTAGAGCTACTGACAAACAGGAGATTCAACTACTCAAATCTAGCTTGGATGAGATGTATAAGAAGATTCAAGCCAGTTAGGGACAGGTCATCCAACAGGAAGAATTAGCGAGGCAGTTGCAGGATAGGTTGAATTCTATTCAAAATTAGGTGATAGATTTAAAAGATTTTCAAGCCTAGGCACTGGAAGTGCATATGAAGATAGAAGCAGAGCAACAAAGATTGATTTCTAAAGTAGATGTTATTCAGAACTATTTCCGAGAGGTAAGTCAATCTTTTGATCACATTGTTTTCAAGGAAAAAGAGGCTAAAGAAGCCCGGGCCACTTTTCAAAAGGCAGTTGTACTTTTGGCAAAATAAGAGGTATCAGAAACTCCAAGGCTATTGGTTGCAGAGCAGATCAGGGGTGATATCATGCTTAAAGTATGGGAGGCCAACATAGCCTAAAGAAAGAAAATGGCCAAGGAAGTCAAAGATGATTGCGAAGAGACCTTCGATTCGCTAGACAAAGGATCATTAGGCATTGAAAGAGACAATTTCCCTAGGCTACTAGGCAAGGTCATTATTGTAAGACATCAACTGAAACTCAAAGAGAATTTGAATGAAATTCAGATAGAAATTTCGCAATTAAAAGAGGTTGATGTTACCCAAATAGACAGGTGGATGGTGAAGCCAAATTTAAAATTGCAATCAATTAAGTTTGCTGACAAAGGGGTTGAAGACCGATTTTTGAAAATTCAGAGGAAACTTTATCAGTTCGAGGCAAAGGATATACCAGAGCCTCCTAGATTTTTTGTGCATTTCCTAGAAAAATGTATTGAATGTCTGAGACCAAAATAAGGAGATAATTCAAAGAAGCAATGAAGTATCATGTTGTAGGCTCATATTATCAAGATGATATAGAGATGAAAGATAACCATGAAAACGGATCAAGTTTGCATTTTTGTAACTAATAGTCCCTAGGAGTTAGGAAATTACCAACCGTCAAGTATTGGTGACTTTGTATAAATATGATTTCATAAGACTGAGTGTTGGGACCAAGATATGATCATTTTGATGACGCTATTATACACTTTTTGCCCTATGTACACATGCGTTTTTATCTTTCAAAGGAGCTTTTTGAAGAATTTTATGATAAAATGGTATAATTGGCACGAGGTACGTATAATTCGTGTTTTGTGATTCAATCAAGTTTAATTTATCATGTTTTTATGCTTCCAAGAGTCAATTCATAATTTTCTGCTGTTACAGGGCAAAACACACCATGTTTCTTGGTCCGGCACTTGATTTGACACTCGTTCCAACACTCATTCTGGTACCCGATCCGACACTCGTTCCAGCACCCAGTATTGCACAAAAACGCAAGACAAGAAGGCGGTTATGGTATTGGCGGCCAGTGGTGGACAAATCAAACACATGGGTTTTGTTTGTCATCGTTCCCTCCAGCTACTAAGCTCAAGACAACTCAATTTCAGTTGTCCAAAGAGGGTGATTATTGGATTCTTCCATTTTGTTAGTTATGGCCGCATTTATTGTAATTTGCCGAATTTAGAGGTGGTTCAACCCTCCTGTGGTCGACCACCTGGGTTGTAAACCTATAAATACTACCAGGATGATCATTAGAGTTTTAAGCAAGTAGAATAGCCATCAGATTGGAGATAAGCTTGTTGTACTCTATTTTTGATTTTTCACATTGCCAAAATAGTGATAGAACTGCGTTTTTAACTTTCATGGTGAAATCGGCCTGCTGAGGTTCGTGGTGTGCTTGTAGAGGGTAGCCATGACTTGTTGGGGGGCTCAACAACAGTCTGGTGATGATCAGTGTGTTGTTTATACATTTCATAATTTAAATTGTCTTTTATTTCTTGTACATGCATGTTTTATGTTTTAGTTAGCTAGTTGTGATTTAATTGTTTTATTGTTCTTTTGCAGGTTAGTGTGATGGATTATGTTAGCATGAATTGGTTTTGTAGGCTAGGAATAGAATTGCAAGTCTCTACACTAACCCCATATGCATCTAGATATCAGATTACACTTTTATTTATGATCTTACAGTCAAGTTTAAAACATAGTTGTTTTTAGAATAAAACAAAGCTCTATTTGGGTTTCATTTGACAGGGATCTTTGATGGATGGATATATTTAACTCTAGTTCTTAATCATATTTTGCTTGTCTTAGTTTTAGATAGATTTCATTTGTTTAGTTGTTGGTTAATTGTCAATTTACTTTTTAATAAGCATAATCTAATTTCTGTTTTTAATTCATTTTTATCATAGCTTGAATGGTTAGAATAGACATAGTGTAGTTTCCTTCCACGCAATTTCCTTTCCTAGAATTAAAATGCAATTACATTTCTTAGTTAATGGTTGAATCTAGTTTTTCTCACATAGTATAGATATATAATGGTGATCTTGTTATGTTGTTGATGGTTTATACATGATGCAGGGTATTTAAACATTGTTCTTGTCATGGCTAAATTCTCGTTGGATTGTTTGATACATACCTTTCATTTTTCCATTGAGATTAGTGTTGAGTTTATACCGTTGGAATTGTCCTTTGTTCTCAAATGTCATCAAGATATCATCCATCACCACCGAAGGCATTCACACAACCACCAGCATTACATTTGAGTGTTTCATAGATTAAAGATAGTTTCTTGTTTTTATAAGTTAAGAATTAGTTGGTAGCCTTTCTTGCTTTCAATAAAATAGATTTCCTTTCATGCATTACATTAAGCATTTAAATTTCCTTTCATGCAAGAGAAATGGTTTTTCATTAGGCATTTAGTCCACTTGCCTCTTAGGATAGGTAGTTGTTCAATGAGAAGTCTTTGCTTACTTGCCTATTTGCTTTAGTTGTTTTTTCGTACTTGCTCTTTTGTTTTAGTAGGTTAGTTAGGTGTCTTTTCTTACTTGTCTATTTTCTTTAATAGGTTAGATAGGTATTTTTGCTTACTTGCTTATTTAATTGCTTTCATAGGGTAGTTTCTCATTGAATGTAGGTTGGCAAATTAAAGAAGTTTGCTTTTGTCATTTGCTTAGTATGCTTAGTAGTTTACCTTTGCTTATTGTCATGAACTAGTTTGCTGTGAATAGGGTTTTTACTTGCTTTCTTAGGAACTATCCATCAGTCCTTGGCCCAAAAGTTCTTAGGTTACCTAGTTTTCATTTTTCCTAGTAGGGTTTGTTCATTAGATAGGTTTGCTTGAGTACATTAGCCCTAGATAGCTGCTTTCCTTAGTTAGACTATACTCCTACCAACCTTTTACCTTTGGCATATATTTTGCTACAACTCTAATTTTACTTACCCCGGGTTGAAAATTTAATTGAGGGTAGTTTAGTGTCTTTTTTAGTACATATAAATCACCTAACATTTTGGCACCGTTGCCGGGGAGTTGTCTTAAGGTAAGAAATAATTAGGAATTAGATCATCCTTAGACCTTATCACTAGTTTAGTGGTGGGGGAACTTTAAGACGAAAGGTAAGAACTTACGCATCTACTATAGCAGGTTCCCCCAAACCCAATAGTAGTTTTTCTTTTTGTTTGATTTCATGAATAGACCTAGGAATCAAATGGTAGCTTTTTCTTTTTGTTGTTGCTTTCTTTCATGAATAGGCCTAGAGACCCACAAGGTAGATACATTAAATCAAAATCAAACCTTTCAACCAAGGTTCCTTCCGATCTCTTTGGGGGAAGGAACGTTCCGCTTATAAAATCCGCAGACCGATACCGAAAAATAGGAGCTAGCTCAACCCAAAGAGCTAAAATAGTCTCTGAATTGACTAACACAGGGAGAACTATAGAACAAGAAATTGAAGCATCAATCATATTAGGACAAGAGGCAAGACCACTCGAGCCTTTCGTAGAACCAAACAATACAACCTTTGCTTTTACACCACCACTAGGGGACTTTAATTTTAAAGATATCATAGACCCTGAACAGGTGAATATTTTGTTTGGTAGCTTAGCCAATGTAATTATCTCTCAAATTGACACAGAAACTTTGGCACCGATAATCTCAACTAGCTCGAGTAGAGTCCCAGACATCCAATCAGTAGGAAGACCTTTTCATCAAAGGGAAAATTTGTTCTCTTCAAAGATGAAACCACTTAGGTACTCTCTTTTTGGAAACCAAGCCAATATGGGATTAGGAGGACCATAACAATGTAAGACACGGAGAGGAAGAAGAAACTGGAAACCAAACCGAAACTACCTTCGGGTTTCTGATTTTAGACACCACTCCAAATGTCAACATGCAGAATATTCCTCTCTCAGCATTGCCTACCTTTTATGGTAGAAATAGTGAAGATCTAGACACCTTCCTATTTGAATTTGACATCTTGTGCAGGAGCTACAACTATGTGCAAGATGCTCAGAAATTAAAACTCTTTCCTTCCACCCTCAAAGACTCTGCACTAAGATGGTTCATGGGGTTGGGAGAATCCAGTATTAGGTCTTGGGAAGCCACGAAAGACATATTTCTCAAGAAGTACCAAGACTACTGCAAGACCAAAGAGTCTCATAATGATATTTTTAAAATCCAACAATTAGAAGACGAGACCCTCGAAGATTATATGAAAATATTTGGTTATATCTCCCAAAATTCAAATACCATGACCTCCCAGAGGATGCAGTTAGGGCTCTTTTCCTTAAGGGAATTTCGGAAGAATATTTATATATGCTTAACCTGATGGCATCAGGTGATATTTCTCATAAACCATTTGATGAAATATGTGAAATGTGTAAAAACTACTCAAGGAGTAGAGCCAAAACAGGAAAAAATGTTCGGGACCCTTACAATAGAAGCTTAAAATCGGTTAGTTCAGGTGGTATTACAAAAGTAGAGATAGGGAACCTTCTAGAAAACTTCAAGATAGACATCCTAAGCACAATAGATTCCCAGTTGGACACCCTTAAAATAAAAAAGAAATAGGAGGAGGAGAATGCAACAATGAGCATATATTGCCCAAGATGCAGAAGGAAGCATTCCTCAAGGGAATTCCCATTAGATAACATTTCAGTTTGTGGCTTTTGTACAAAATACCATTCAACTGAGAAATGTCCATCTTTTCCCAACTTATTAGCCATCTATAGGAATGGAGACCCTAGGGAGTCTTCTTATGAACCTAGGAGGCCATGGCAGCCTAGGAATCAACCCACATACCCAGATCTACAGTCTTAAGTTCCACCCTATTATCAACAACAATAGTGGAACTTACCAGGTTGGAAAAACTGTTCTACTTAGTACCAACATCCTTGGATTCAAGGATGGAGGGGAGGAAAAAACCAAGTAAACCCTCAAGCTCCACCTATCCCTATGTACAACCATCCTTATATTCAGTTCTCATCAAACACTCTGCAACTTTTTCCAGGTTTTGTTCCACCACATTTACCTCTTATCCCACAACAACAACCGCTACAATTTCAAAATGCAAGCTCCCCGAAACTGACACTATTACCGGCACAACCAGTGCTGAATCCTAATAATAAGCCCCCTCAACCTATTAACAATGTTGATATGTAGGCCTTCCTGACATATGTCATTACTCCTGTTCCATTATAGGAAATTCAACTAAGATTGAGAAAAGTTCTAGATAGGTAGAGACCTTCAGTAGTCATCCAGGAAGAAGAAGAAGAAGAAACCACCCAACAACCCAAGGATAACACTAGGTGGGAAGATGTTATTATCCCAAAGAATCAAGAACCCAAGCTTCCCCAAAATGAACCTTCACAAATTACGAAGGTCCCTCCTTATCCAGACGGATTGGTAATTGAGAAACCTACCACCCGATCGGAATTTGTCATTTTGAATGAGTTGAAAAATATTCGTGTCAAGATTCCCTTGCTTCAAGCCATTAAAGACATTCCAATCTATAGTAAGGTAGTCAAAGAATTGTATATTAAGAAGCTAGGTAGGAAGCAAAGGACCCTCCTACAGTACATTTGGTAGGAGGACTCTCTGAGTACATATCAGAGCAACCAAAGCTAGAAAAATATGGGAATCCAGGAAACCCTGTAGTGACCATAACCATTAATGAGGTCACCATTGGAAACACTCTCATAGACCTAGGAGCAACCATCAATGTTATGACCGCTACTACCTTGGAACAATTATAGTTACAACCTCTTCTTCAGCCTACCCCAACCATTTTGGAATCAACAGATAAGACTAGGGTTATACCTGAAGGGATTTTAGATGATGTCATGGTTACTTTAGCCTCATGGGAGTACCCCGTATATTTTCTTGTCATTCATTCAAAGGGTCCTGCCAGAGGCCATCCCGTTATTTTGGGAAGACCTTGGCTAGCCACAACCAATGCATTTATTGGCTGTGGAGAAGGAGAAATGACCATCTCAAATGGTCTCTCTATCTAGAAGCTCACCATTTACCCTACAGCTCAACCTATTATGGAAAATCTATGGTGTCTTGAATGTCCATACGAGAATGAAGACTGGGAAGAACCCGTATTGCCTAGTGACCATGCAAGGGAAATTTAGGAGAATACACCAGAAAATGTGATAAACCAATTCATTTCTGCTATTACATGTGTGGATTTTCCACAGTATTTTCCCCAATTTGCGTACATGTTTGAGGAAGAATTTCAAGAACAATTAGACCCATCCATTTTGTCTTCGACATCCTTTATTTTTGAAATAGACGAGTTTTCCATGTCTTATACTATGCCCTATGAGATTAGTCCAGGGAAATTTTTACATATAAACTCCAGGCTAGATATAGACCAACAGAAACAGTTAGTAGATATCCTTAAAGAACAATCAAGAGAATTTGCCTGGGAATACACTGACATGAAGGGTATACACCCTAACACATGCATCGATCACATATATACCCAGGGGGAAGTGACACCTGTTAGGCAACCCCAGACAAGGATGAACCCAACACTCAAAGATATAGTCAAAGAGAAAATCTAGAAGTTGTTAAATGTCATATTTATCTATCCCATATTTGACAGTAAGTGGGTATCCTCGCTTGTAGTGGTTCCAAAGAAAGTGTCCAGGAAAAGGAGAATCTATGTTGATTTCTGGGAACTCAATAAGTCCACTCTGAAAGACTACTTTCCTCTTCCTTTCATTGACCAAGTTCTAGATACCTTGTCCGGAAAGAAGTATTTATCCTTTCTAGATGGGTACAACGGGTACAACCAGATTCTTATAGCACTCGAGGACCAGGACAAGACTACCTTTACTTGTCCATGGGGCACCTATGCATATAGGGTCTTACCATTTGCATTGTGTAATGCTCCTGCGACATTTCAACGAGCAGTATTAGGGATATTTTCCGATCTTATTCATGATTTTGTGGAGGTCTACATGGATGAATTCACAGTCTATGGAAAAACTTACCAAGAAGCCTTAAACAACTTAGAAAAAGTCCTCATCAGATGCCAGGAAATGAACCTATCTCTAAGTCATGAAAAATGCAAATGTTGTTAACTGAAGGAGTGGTTATAGGAAATCATGTTTCATCTGAAGGGATAAAAGTCGATCCTGCAAAGATTGAGGTCATTGTCAGACTTCCACCCCCCAATACCTATAAAGAGGTGATAAGATTTCTTGGACATGCCGGATATTACCGGTGGTTTATTGAAAATTTTACAAAGATTGTTGCACCTGTGTTTGGATTATTGATAAAAGATGTTGATTTTATTTGGATTGAGTAGTGTCAAACTGCCTTTAAAACCCTAAAAGCTAAGATGTCTATGGCACCAGTTCTTAGAGGTCCCAATTGGAATCTCCCATTTCATATATCCACTGATGCCTCTGACACTGCAATAGGAGGGGTATTAGGGCAGAAAGAGGACCAACAATCCTATGCCATTTATTTTGTAAGCAAGAACTTGTCCCCTGCCGAGTTGAACTACACAGTCACTAAGAAAGAGTTCTTGGTAGTTGTTCATGCTATTAACAAGTTTCGTCATTACATTATAGGTTATGAAGTATTTGTACACACTGATCATTCCACCATTAGGTTCCTCATGAATAAACCTATAACTAATGGCCGAGTGACTAGATGGCTCTTGTTATTGCAAGAATTTAACATCACTGTGCTTGACTGACATGGAAAGGATAATGTAGTAGTTGACTTTCTTTCCCGAATAAACAACGAGGATGATGATATCCCTGTAGATGATAGTTTCCTAGACAAGCACCTCTTTGCCCTTTCTGTCAATACCCCATGGTTTGTGGATATGGAAAACTATTTGGCTACTAGGATATTACCGTCTCATTTGTCACATCATGAAAAGCGGAAAATTATTACACAGAGTGCTAATTACTCTTGGGTTGGTCATGATATTTTTCGCACAGGTCCTGATTTGATTATTCATAGATGTGTCCGAGAGGATGAAGTACCTGAAATACTACGAAGATGTCATGATGGACCATGTGGTGGCCATTTCTCTGACAAACACACAACATATAAGGTATTACATTCAAGTTACTATTGGCCTAGCATTTTCAAAGATGCTGCTAAGTATGTGAGAAGTTGTGATAGTTGCCAAAGGATAGGTAGACCTACGTCAGCTGACGAAATGCCTTTACAAGCCCAAGTTATGATAGAACCCTTCAAAAAATGGGCCCTCGAATTTGTAGGACCAATTTCACCCATGTCCCATAGGAAGAACTATATTTTGGTTTGTACAAACTATATCACCAAATGGGTAGAGGCAAAAGCCCTATTTAGGGCCACAGAGAAGTCTGTTGTCGAATTCATCTATGAAGTCATATTTACCTGCTTCGGTGTCCCTCGTGAAATTGTTACCGACCAAGGCACTCAATTCACTTCCAAGCTTATGAAAGAGCTAATAGAGAAATATGGGATTAAACATTGTAAATCTTCTCCATACCACCTGCAAGTCAATGGTCAGGTAGAATCCACAAACAAAGTTCTGGAAGGCATCTTGACCAAGACTGTTTAGTTACATCACCGAGATTGGGTTGATAGGCTCCCAGAGGCTTTGTGGGCATACCGAACTACCTGGAGAAATACCACTGGACATACCCCTTATGATCTAGTGTATGGGAAACAAGTACTTTTACCAATAGAATTCCAAATAAGGACCTTCCGTATTGCTGCAGAATTAGGATTGAACCTGGATGAGGCTTAGAAGAAACAATCCCTACAGTTAAATGAGTTGGATGAAATCAGGCAAGATGCCATCCAATAGACAATATTGGTCCAAAACCAAAGGAGCAAGTGGCATGACAAGTTTATTAAAAAGAAACACTTCCAGCCTGGTGATTGGGCCCTGTCGTTTAATTCCTGGTTCAAAACCTTCAAAGGAAAACTTACCACCCGTTGGTTGGGCCCTTATGAGGTAGACACTGTATATGACAATGGAGTTGTAAAAATTAAAACAATTGACGATTGACAAGTCTCCTTTGTGGTAAATGGACACTGACTTAAATTTTGTCATAAGCCCATTTCCAGAGAAGATTTTCTACAGGTTATGACAACTGACAAGGCATTGGCCTTAATAGATGGGGAAGTTCCCCCTTGTTCTTGAATTTTTTTTTTTAAAGATTTCCTACTGTATATATGTAAATAACTTTTGTTAATAAGGAAATTCTAAGAGGTTTCTGTGAGTATTTATTTCACTAGGAGTACACAATTTCAAGATCTTTCTTCAAAACATTGTTATACTTGAATTTTGTGTCTGCTAAAGCATCAAATGAATAGTGACTTACTATAATTAGCAATGTTTTTACAAAATTGTCATTTTTAAGGCATTCTAAAGCAATTTCTCTTGAAACTCTTCACCATTGTATAAGGAAGTGATACCATAACTATCAAGCCTAGAGGTCTCTTGTACAGTTTTTCCAAGAAACCTGAGTAAGTAGGTCAAGTGTCTTTATCAAAGAGTAACATGGAGGTCTCATTAGTAGTTAGTGATGGAAACATCATAATAATTACAAAATAAGAAAGTGAGTTGAGCCTAGAGATACCTTTCTATTCTTTCTCGATGGTACCATCCACCACACACTAAATAACTTGATTATATCATATCTTTATATAGGCCACATCCACTTAAGTACCCCTTACATCGGGACAACCACTAAACAATATAATGGAAAGTCATCCTCTAACATAAATACCATCCCAATTAAAAAGAAAAAGGAAGAAAAGTTGTTTCAGAGTTGTTCCCCCATCTTCTTGCATAAGCAATCTTATACTAAAATCTTAAAGGATGGAGGGCCAGTATCTGAGGGTTTAGGAGGCTAACTTGTCGGGATACTGAATAGGTCTGCTGGAAGCGGGTACCAGCCTATGGTATGAATAGGTAAACCCGCCAAAATACTGAACAGGCTTGCTGGCAGTGGGGCATTCTACTTAGCGAGGATGATGATCTGACAAAAATAAATAATAAATCTAAACTTGTCTTGATGTACGAAATTACTTGCAGACAAAGATGACATGGAGTATGTGTGGTTAAGCTAAGGTTAATGAATCTCATCAACTTTCCATTTGGAAAATACTCTAAGACTATCTTGAAACTCTCTTTCCTACCTCTTCTTATATATATATATATATATATATATATATATAGGATCTCTTATCCTATAGGTGGGGCCATCTCCTAACTGTCTCGTTAGACCAATCTGTGAAATTTCATCTTTACACTTGACATACTGTAAATCTTTGGCTATTGGGGGATACTGACTAGTTTCCTATACTTTTGATTGTGAGACATCACAATACTTAAGTATGGGGGAGGGGTTCTTGAGCTGACAAATGATTATTTCCTGGAGAAATGAGTCTTTGCAAGAATTTTTGTATTATTACCATGATACAGGTTATTACATTGATGGTCATGTTATTTTTAAATGCTTAACTCCTGTGTGCTATACATTACTGAACTCATGCTTAACATACCACTCCTTATCGGTTTATCGTTCATTACAACCCATTCATTATAGGTTTTGACACTATATGTCATATACAAGAAGAATGAGTAAGCATGGAGCACTCTGTCTCTTCTCATTAACCACTATGGTTGTCAAAAAGACTTCAGAATTGCAGGCTATCCATTATAAGAGGCAAAAATGCACTTAATATAGGGGTACCGGATGAGGTACTGGATGAAGTACTATATGAGGTGCCTGATGAAATGTCGTTTGAAATGCCATTGAATTGCATACCAGTAACTGTCCTAGATTCAAGGTAACCAGAATTCAATTCCATTCAATTATATTGGTTTCAAGCATTGATTAAAGATGCTTCATATGGTTATGATAAAATGTCCAAGTCAAAAGACTTGGACATTGATCTAAGTACGCACCAATCCATTGATCCCAAGCTTTCCATCAAATTCGAATCTCCCACACATGGCAGCTCGCACGCACATGTGGGCAACATAATCCACCATAAGAGCATCCAAAATCAGGCTGGGCACTCTATTGTTTCATTTCCCCTTGCTAATTGCTCTCCTCTACGTTAAGGAATCGTGCCCAACCTCTATTGAATTCGCCCTCTGTTCTAATCACACTCAGAATGTGTTTAACCCGTGCCATCTCTTGGCCTGTTTGCACCCTTGCTTGGTAAAATTCATCCTCTGTTCCAATCGCACTCAGACTATGCCCAATTCGTGTCTCTGTGTGGCTCGATTTCTCCCTTTCTTGGTGAATTCAAACTCTGTCACAATTCCCAAGAGATACAAACCCTCCTCCTATGCAGACTTGTTTGGCATTCCAGAATTCGCATAGTGCAGGGACGTGTTCTTACATGCTGGCTGGGGGCCATTTTTGTCTAGTTTGCAAGGCCATGATGACAGTCTTTCTATGCAATTTGTAGTTGGTTTTGATGGAAAGATAACACATGTAGGGTCTCTCAACTTTGCAGTCACAGAAGAGTCAATTGTTGCTGCAACAAAACTCCCAAGAATGGGAGATAGGTGGTTCAAAAATCATCAATTTCCATGCTCAAGTTACAACAGGGTGTCTAAGCCCAAATTCGAGAGCATTTCAGGAGCGAAAGGGTATGCTAAGGAGTGGATAAAGACAGAATTGGTTAATCCCCTCATCGTCATCACAAGGTTAATTACATGTGAAGGTAGATACTCCACCTTCAAGGCTTGTCACTTTAGATTGTTGGCTCATTTTCTGTTCAATAAACTCTTGAACTTTCCCTTTTATTTTCTTACAAGCTTGGAGAAGATGTCCTCTCAAGTGAAAAAAAATGTGACCAACCCCCACAATAGTCTCTTCCACCATGGTTTGATCAAACTCCTCATTCTTACTGAACTAGAGAAGCAGGGGCAAAGTTGGGATGCCTTTATCTACCAATTTGCAAACCCTCACTTGACAGTTAAGACCGGCAAAAAGCCACTTAGCCTAAAAACTATCTCTTCGTCCAAGCCTCACTCTCCAAAAACTCAAAACTCCCTTGCACAAACTCCCTCTTTACCGGAACAATACCAAAAGCTTGTTGATATTCCTACTTCTTCATTGGGGAAAAAGACCAAGAACAAAGACCAAAAGAAGCCTATTGTTGACCCCCCAATGCCTTCATTTTCTCTTGATCCTACACCTAATAAGCCCCAAGAAGTAATGCAACAAGACTTTCCCATCATTCCCACAAACAAGAGGGGAGCCAACCGATTTGGTAAGGGACAATTTCAAAAGAGTACCCGGAGCACAAGAACCAAGTCTTATGCAAAGCCTCCACCTACTTCGGATCTGATGAAAGTATCCTCTGACCTTGAGAGCCCTCATAAGCAACCTAGAGAAGTCTGTGCATATGGATTAGAGCCACTAAGGAAAACAAAATCAGAACCTACTTCACCTTTCCGATCTCTCATCACACCTACTTCACCCATGCCTACTCTTGATCCTAAAATTGATAAATTGTCCACATCTCTCAAAGGACCTAAGCCTTCTTCGGAGATCACCGATTCTTCCCCAACTATAGAGGAGATACAAAGGGAAAACCATCAGCTTCTCCAACAGTTGGAAGAAAGGAAAACAATAGATGCACACCTTCATCATGACAATGCAGTCCTTCAGGCAAAAGTTAACTCCCTTCAACGGTTGGTCGATGGGATGACCCAATCTAACAGCAGCCTCAGAGCATAATTAAAGCAACACAAGAGGCACAAGGCTAAGCCTACGCAGCAAGAAGGAGATGCTTCTAAAGCCGATCCTCCTCAGCAAGCCTAGTTCTGAGGGGTGACTTCTTTTTGTTTGTAGTGGGACCTGCAAAATCGTAAGTGTGGGGGTAATGTTGGGCCCGAGATATGATCATTTTCATGACGCTATTATACACTTTTTTCCATATGTACATATGCATTTTTATCTTTCAAAGGAGATTTTTGAATAATTTTATGATAAAATGGTATAATCAACATGAGGTACGTATAATTCGTGTTTTGTGATTCAATCAAGTTTAATTTATCATGTTTTTATGCTTCCAAGAGTTAATTCATGATTTTCTACTGTTACAGGGCAAAACACACCATGTTTCTTGGTCCGACACTTGATCCGACACTCGTTCCAGCACTCGTTTTGGTACCCGATCCGACACTTGTTCCAGCACCAAGTATTGCAGAAAAATGCAAGGCGAGTTGGCGGTTATGGTATTGGCAACTAGTGGTGGAAAAATTAGACACATGGGTTTTGTTTGTCATCGCTCCCTCTAGCTACTAAGCTCAAGACAACTCAATTTTAGTTGTCCAAAAAGGGCAATTATTGGATTCTTCCATTTTGTTAGTTATGGCTGCATTTATTGTAATTTGCCGAATTTAGAGGTGGTTCAACCCTCCTGTGGTCGACCACCTGGGTTGTAAACCTATAAATACTACCAGGATGATCATTAGATTGTTAAGCAAGTAGAATAACCATCAGATTGGAGATAAACTCGTTGTACTCTATTTTTTATTTTTCACATTGCTAGAATAGTGCCAGAACTGCGTTTTTAACTTTCATGGTGAAATCGACGTGCTGAAGTTCGTGGTGTGCTTGTAGAGGGTAGCCATGACTTGCTAGGGGGCCCACCAATAGTCTGGTGATGTTCAGTGTGTTGTTTATACATTTCATAATTTAAATTGTCTTTTATTTCCTGTACATGCATGTTTTATGTTTTAGTTAGCTAGTTGTGATTTAATTATTTTATTGTTCTTTTGCAGGTTAGTGTGATGGATTATGTTAGCATGAATTAGTTTTGTAGGCTAGGAATAGACTTGCAAGTCTCTACACTAACCCCATATGCATCTAGATATCATATTACACTTTTATTTATGATCTTACAATCAACTTTAAAACAGAGTTGTTTTTAGAATAAAACATAGCTCTATTTGGGTTTCATTTGATAGGGATCTTTGATGGATGGATAGATTTAACTCTAGTTCTTAATCATAGTTTGCTTGTCTTAGTTTTAGATAGATTTCATTTGTTTAGTTGTTGGTTAATTTTCCATTTACTTTTTATAAGCATAATCTAATTTCTGTTTTTAATTCATTTTCTTATGATAGCTTGAATGGTTAGAATAGACATAGTGTAGTTTCCTTTCATGCAATTTCCTTTCCTAGAATTAAAATGCAATTACATTTCTTAATTAATGGTTGAATCTAGTTTTTCTTACATAGTATAGATATAGAATGATGATCTCATTATGTTGTTGATGGTTTATACATGATGCAGGGTATTTAAACATTGTTCTTGTCATGGCTAAATTCTCGTTGGATTGTTTGATACATACTTTTCATTTTGCCATTGAGATTAGTGTTGAGTTTATATCGTTGGAATTGTCCTTTGTTGTCAAATGTCATCGAGATATCATCCATCACCACCGAAGGAATTCACACAGCCACCAACATTACATTTGAGTGTTTCATAGATTAAAGATAGTTTCTTGTTTTTATAAGTTAAGAATTTGTTGGTAGCCTTTCTTGCTTTCAATAAAATAGATTTCTTTTCATGCATTGCATTAAGCATTTAAATTTTCTTTCACGCAAGAGAAATAGTTTTGCATTAGGAATTTAGTCCACTTGCCTCTTAGGCTAGGTAGTTTTTCAATGAGAAGTCTTTGCTTACTTGCCTATTTACTTTAGTTGTTTTTGCGTACTTGCTCTTTTGTTTTAGTAGGTTAGTTAGTTGTCTTTGCTTACTTGTCTATTTGTTTTAATAGGTTAGATAGGTGTTTTTTCTTACTTTCTTATTTAATTGCTTTCATAGGGTAGTTCCTCATTGAATGTAGGTTGGAAAGTTAAAGAAGTTTGCTTTTGTCATTTGCTTAGTATGCTTAGTAGTTTACCTTTGCTTATTGGCATGAACTAGTTTGCTTTGAATAGGGTTTTTACTTGCTTCCTTAGGAACTATCCGTTAGTCCTTGGCCCAAAAGTGCTTAGGTTACCTAGTTTTCATTTTGCCTAGTAGGGTTTGTTCATTAGATAGGTTTGCTTGAGTAGATTAGCCCTAGATAGCTACTTTCCTTAGTTAGACTATACTCCTACCAACCTTTTACCTTTGGCATATATTTTGATACAACTCTAAGTTTACTTACCCTGGGTTGAAAATTTAATTGAGGGTAGTTTAGTGTCTTTTTTAGTACATATAAATCACCTGACATTGAGAAAAGGGATTTTTTTTTGCGGCCAAAGTTTTCTTCATTTACAGTGATTAATGAGAATACAAAATGGAGATTCCAGATTCTGTCGACCCTGAGTTATGTGTGCCTCTTTACTTTCATTATCAACATCTTTCCCTTATATGTCTCTGATGAACATTTAACTGAAATTTAGTACAACATCTACTGTGGTTAAGAGTTATTTGGTTTTCTAATTGTTTACAATCTTTCCTCTGTGCTTGCTATTAGCAGGCTCAAGACCTGTAGATTATTCAGATTACTGTATTTTTATGCTTCATTAGAGATCTCTCGTCTTTCTTCTTCCCCTGTTGCAAAGTGAGATTCCTCCATGATTGATGCCTCACCTTGTTTAAATAGATTTATGTTCTTCCCCCATCACTTTCATGATTTTTTGAATTTGACTTAGGAACGGGAAACAACCTTCCAAACTGTTATATTATTAATTTAAGTTTGGGAACTTTTCTATTATAATCCAAAACAGAAATAACAAACCTTGAAAACAAAGTAATAGAGTTTTTAACCTTTATCCTTCATGACTGTACCGGTTACAAGACAACCCAATATAGAACTCGACCTTTCAGACCAGACTAGCATTGCTTTAAAATTATTTAATACTATCTTACAGACAACAAATACCCAGGTTGAATTAGAACGTTCATGGGCAGAAATTGAACAGGATATAAGAATCCAAGAACAGTTGGAAGCTAGACAAAGACAATTAAGAAATCAGCCATAACGTTTCCCTTAATAACCGACACTTTTATACTTTAACTCTCTCTACCTTTTTCGGATGCGTAGGCTTTATACTTTAAAGCCTTAAGTATAAAATTTGGAACAACATTACCCACAATAAGTCTTCATTTGAAGTTTTGTATTTCAAGAACTTTGAAGTTGCTTGATCCATCAAAATTATCTTCCATCATAATTTTAGATTCTTCACAACCCTTTGTCAACTAGGCTAGAAAACCTAATGGCTAGGCTAGGCTAGCAGTTTTAGGTTTTATTGGACTTATGACTTCCAAAAAAAGCCTTTAAGAGATAGTATAAAACTTGTGAGATGAAGAGCTTCTTCAAT